>CAWUFW010021516.1:0-118797 GCA_963921515.1 Calotriton arnoldi
GTGTCCTTGCAGTTTGCTTGACTCAAGGTGGGAGACAGCATCTGTTTCCCTGACTCTGTGGTGGGCATCATGGGTGGGTCCATTGCTTACACAATGCCTGTATTCTGACATGTATTCAGCGTGTTACTTTGATCTGTGGTCCAATTGCTGAGCTGATCCACCACATGTGGCTGGGGTATCTGGCACACACCCATGCTGCGGGTGGGAACAATGTTTGGGCCCCAGGAGTATGTATATGACGTGTGTCACACATACTTAGCCAGCTGCCTACAGTCCAGGGCTCATCCCTCATTCATGTGGGGCTGGACAGTCATGCCTACTCCAGGCCATACAATACACTCTGTACTCCCACTCCCGTGTATCAGCTGACACATTGTGCGCAGTGATTTGACCCCTCAGGTGTCTGCCTCTGTGTCAGTGTGCTGTGGATTAGTCGCCAGGACTGCTGTGGAGTTTCTTGGTAGGGGCTCAGCATGCCACTGGAGATGTGACCATAGGAGACGATACTTGTGTGTCACATAGGTGTCTGATCAGCTGCCCATGCAGACTGGGGCATGTGAATGTGAAGTTCAGGCAGCTGTTCCCCATTCACAGCAGAGTGTGAGGGGCTCAGGTTCAGAGGGTAGTGTCACAGGTCTCCCATATGTCCAATAGGTATGACCTGGACAGATGAGGGTTGAGAGGATGTGTTGTGGGGGATGTACATGTGCACTTGTGCAGCTCCAGGACTTGCATTCCCCATGACCTACTATTGTGACACAGTGCAGAGTGTTGTTGTCTGGCTGCCAAGTCATACATCACTGAGACAGTGATGTATGACTTTGCAGTCATGCCTCCGCCATGGCATGTGTCTACTGATTGGTGAGCCTGCAGTGGAGTGACATGTGCTACATGCACACCATAGTGGCGCTGGCTATCAGGACATGGGTGCATCATGGTGTCTGTCGCTGGTATGCATCACATGCATTTCCTATTTGACTCTGGGCATCCCTTTCATCCGGAAACCTGCACTGACTCAGTGGCAAGAGCTGTGATGTGTGCATGTCCACATGCCACACCGTGTCCTCTGCACTGTCCAACTACTGTGTACTTGGTGCATGTGTCCACACTGGGGTGTTGCAATCCAACAGACACCAGACAGATGGGTGCAAGGCCATGTGGGATGTGAGTGCCATGCTTGGCATCAGACTGACAATTGGCTTCTCCTGTTCAGTTAGGGCACTTTTAGCAATGTACAACTAATGATGCCAGGGCATGCTCTGTGATGTGCTGTGCTCACATTGGTGTGTGCGTTTTGTGCAGGTGACTGATGTCTGTCTGTTTCCCCATTGTTTGCAGATACATCCACGGCCACGGAAGGGGACAGCTCCACGGACCAGGAGGAGCCAGAGAGCCAGACTGGGTCAGCAGCCGAGAGTGGTCGGAGGGACCCAGTGGCACGGAGGGCGAGGGAGCCACACCGAGGAGTCCTCAGCAGCATCCACCTCAGCTGAGGACCAGAGCAACTCGGAGGATGACTCCCTTGTGGAGGCGGGTGTCAGCAGCCACCACACCCCAGCTAGTGTTGCTGTCCCCGCCACCACCAGCACCACCACCGCCCGCCCATCGGCTCCCAATCCCCAGGTCCGTGGAGGCTCCCATGTCCGGGAGCGTGTCTCCTTTGGGCCAGGCACCGCAGCCCCTGCCCCTGTGTCCCCTGCTGCCCTGAGTGAGGAGTCTGTGTACCTCCTTCGCCAGCTCCATGTAGGCCAGACAGCCATGCTGAGTGTCCTCCATGCGCACACCGCGCTGTTGACTCAGCTGGTGTCGTTCATGGAGGGCATCTCATCGGGCATGTCTGACCTACAGAGGGGCAATAGGTCCATGGACTCCTCCCTGATGGCAGCAGTGTCCCTCCTCAAGCGGTCCCTCACCCCTCCTGCCTCTGCTCCATCCACACTCCCCAGCACCTTACCCATCCCAAGCACACACACACCGGCACAGGCACACACCAGCACACACACATCCAGCACACTTACACACACGCCAATGACAAAACGCACACGCACGCACATTCAGGGGACTGAAGCCAGACTCACAGGGGATGGGGCCCTGGAACACACACACGCATCCACATGCACTGCGCAGTCCTCAGTTCCCTCTCCCTCCAAAGCACCCTCCCTTGCCTCACCTGCAACCCCAAAGTCACAGCAGCTCTTCCTCTGTGACCTCGGCCTCTTCCCCACCGATGAAGCTGCTCCAGCATCCCGGGGAAGAGGAAGCCCACCCACACGGAGCAGAGTGCCCCTCGCCCCCGGACACCCTCCCCCAGGCGCAGACGGACTGAGGCCCCCACCTGCAAGTCCCCACGGAGTCCTAAGAGCAAGACCCCGCCACCGCCCTGCAGCTCAAGCACCAGGTCTCCTTCCTCCATCCCTCAGGCCCCCACTCCACAGGTGCCCCCACCACACCCTGCCCCAGGTTCCCCCACCCACAGATATACCATCCCCAAGATGCTCCGGCCTTCTCCCCCTGCCACTTGCTCTCCCAGCACCACACCCCCCGCTGCGCTTGTCTGTGCCACTGATGTGGTGAGGGTGTCCTCCCCCTCTGTCCAACCCACCTTGCCTGTTCCCCATTCTCCTCCCCTGGAGGTAGGCACTGCAGTGGAGTCCACTACCGCCCTGTCTGACTTGGGCACTGCAGTGGCGGACCTGTCCACTGCATCTGCAGGGTCCACTGCAGTTGTGCCGGCACCCACGACATCTGAGTCATGCCCCCAGTTGTGCCGGCACACACCATGTCAGACACCTCCACTGCAGTTGTCAGTGGCTCTCCAGCACCCACCACCCCTTCCCTGACTCCCCTGGTGAGCCCTGATCCTGTCCCTGCGGTGCCTGGCCTGCCCCCGGTTGCCCCTCCTAGTGGATTGTCCCTGGTTTTGTGCAGGCATGCGTAGGGTGACATCTGCCAGTGTCACCCTGTTTGAACTTTGACAATGGACTGGCCATTGGCCTTTGCTCTTTTTTTCTGGACGTCGTTTTCATTCAACACATATGCTGAATAAAGCAACTTTCTTTTCTCTAGTGCTCATGCTTCAGATGTACATGTTGTTGGTGCTGCTAACCATGCCCTTGCTGCAGTGATGGTGATATCTGGTCTCATGATTATGAAGTGTTACTGTGCAGGAACCCATGTGGTCCAGGGGAATGTGTCCTATCATGTGGTGTATCCATGTCATCCATAGCAGCATCTGAGGGTGTCATGTGTTCAGTATTTGGCAATGGGATTTCCTACTTACATTAGCAATTTCATATCTGTGGCTTCCACCCCTGCACATCTGTTGTGCCTTCCATTGTTAGATTTGTCTACTTCCCTGACCGTG
Organism: Calotriton arnoldi; assembly: GCA_963921515.1. Classification (NCBI taxonomy): domain Eukaryota; kingdom Metazoa; phylum Chordata; class Amphibia; order Caudata; family Salamandridae; genus Calotriton; species Calotriton arnoldi. The sequence continues at coordinate 3,365 of CAWUFW010021516.1, forward strand.
TTGCCATCTCCACTGGACATGCAGGTTTGGGCATCAATGGGGAAGGACTCATCCGTGTAGTCAGTGCAACATTGCTATACAAGTGTGTTGGATCTGTGCTGATGATTCCGTTGGCACATCCATGACCAGGCTGATGTGACGGGAGCCCTCATTTGGTGCTAATTGTTGATTGTGTGACCAAGTGCTCAGCTGACATGATGGGGCCCTACTGAGGCAACATATGGCACAGCTTTCCTCACACAGGAGTGGAGTCCCCTCATGGCAGTGTGTACACGTGTGACATTGCCTGCGCCCAAGGTGTGTGTTGTATGTGCATGTCTGTGTGTTCACTTCCATTTATCTGCGCATGCTGTGATCCCTAGTGTTGTACCTGTTTGTGATGCTTGCTGACTTGAGCTATGTTCCCCAAAGTCTTCTCCCTGTGTTCTCTGTGATGTGGGTGCATGGCACATTACTGGTCATCAGGGTGTCACCCATAGGTGTGTTTGCTGTCAGGGCTGAGTTTGTGTGCAGACGCAGATGGGTCACAGTCAGGTTTCCCCTTGGCACTTGTTGTTTGCCCCTGTCATGTGATTTTCAGTTCGTGTTATCTTTAAGTTATTGTGACACGTTGTGTGTGTGACTGCTGGCACTCCTCAGGGTCCGGGCTGCGATGTTGGTTGTTGTCTATGTGTGTTCTTTGTGGGTGACCTTGGCTTCTTCATTGGTGTGTGACTGTGGCTGGGATCCCATTGGTTGGTGTGGTATCGCCGTCATGTCCATGTACAGCGTAGTGTGCAGTGTGTCAGACATTCAGGAGTCTTGTTGAGTGGCCATGTGTGATGTGTTTCTGCACCTTGGTTCCCACCCACCACCCTGGAATAGTCATGGGTGCATGTGCAATGTCACCAGTGCATGTGTACTTCACTGCTGCACATTGTTGGAGGTCGAGGGTGTGGTGTTGAGTGTGTGCAGATGGGAGTTGTTGCCCAGCTGGACCCCTGCCTCCATGTTGGCCTTGGCTTACTGGCCATGCTGATTGATTTGTGCTTGTGTCGGTGTGATGGTAGTTTGTTGCTCAGGACACATGACTGTGGTTCACAGTGTGAACCACATTCAGCTTTGTCATCAGAGTGGGAATTTTATGCAGCCAAGGGTCACCACATTGTGGGGGCCCTGGGGGTGGTGCTGTGGTGTGTCTGTGTCTTGCTGTGTCAGTTGTTGTTCCTACGTTCCTGTGTGACATGTGTGTTTTGTGCTCCCTCTCATCTGACAATGCCTGCTTGCCCACATAGGGGATTTGGATCCATGAGTTACCTTAGTGTGGCAGTGTATGCACATCTGTATGATTGGTATTCAGCTCTCCTCATGTGTTGTGTGGTTACCTGGGGACACTGGCACCCCCCCTCACCTGCTGTGTATGATGTCAGTGTTGGTCTGCCTGTTTGTGTTTGTGCATCTGCACCACTGCATTGGCATATCTTGGGTGTGCCATTGGCTGTATGTTGTTTGGTGTGTTTCCCCTGCTGTCCCTGGGACTCCTAGGTCATCGGTCAGCACAGTGATCATGGTTTGTGTGTCCCATTGCTGCCATGGTATGGTATCTGTTCACCTCACATCTGCTGTCTCCACAGGATATCTGCATTTGTGTGCCCATTGGTGCAAATATGTGGTTCTGCATTCTGATGGTCACTTCTGTCATTGTGTCATTGATGAATGTTGACGGTGTCAGCCCCCATGGGTGTTGTTTGTCTGCACATGGCCAAAGGAATGTCTCATTTGCACTGCAGTATTTGGCTTACCCAATTTATGTTGCAATGGGACACATACACTACTTTGCCACAGATGAGTTTTGGTTCTGTGACCAGGAATGATCCATGCAGTTTGGCAGTTGCAGCTCTTTCTTTGTCAACACTTACCTTTTGGTCACTGTGATGATGGGGTGTAGACCCCATTGCCACAATGGTCAAAATGTGCTTCAGCTATGGACCCCACACTTCCCTTTTGGTCACTGTGATGATGGGGGTTTAGACCCCATTGCCACAATGGTCAAAATGTGCTTCAGCTATGGACCCCACACTTCCCTTTTGGTCACTGTGATGATGGGGGTTTAGACCCCATTGCCACAATGGTCAAAATGGGCTTCAGCTATGGACCCCACACTTGCCTTTTGGTCACTGTGATGATGGGGGTTTAGACCCCATTGCCACAATGGTCAAAATGTGCTTCAGCTATGGACCCCACACTTACCTTTTGGTCACTGTGATGATGGGGGTTTAGGCCCCATTGCCACAATGGTCATGGGCTGCTTGCATTGTGGGTACCACACACATATATGTGTGGCACATGTGCTAGGGGTCACATTGTATGTTCAAAGTCATGTTCGGTGTTGTAGGCATTTGACACAGCCTACACACGCTTGTCATGGTGGTGGGGGGATGTCTTTATCTTGCATTCCCTAGGTTGTGGTGTGCTGGTTGTGTCATGCATTGTCCATCCTATGAGTGGGGGTGGTAGTAGTGGTAGGCATCCTGCCCCCCTGGGTGAGGGTGGTAGTAGTGGTAGGCATCCAGCCCCCCTTGGCTTAGGGTGGTAGTAGTGGTAGGCATCCAGCCCCCCCTGGCTAAGGGTGGTAGTAGTGGTAGGCATCCAGCCCCCCCTGGCTAAGGGTGGTGGTAGGCATCCAGCCCCCTGGGTGAGGGTGGTGGTGAGGCATCCAGCCCCCTGGGTGAGGGTGGTAGTAGTGGTAGAGCATCCAGCCCCCTGGCTAAGGGTGGTAGTAGTGGTAGGCATCCAGCCCCCTGGCTAAGGGTGGTAGTAGTGGTAGGCATCCTGCCCTCCTGGGTGAGGGTGGTAGTAGTGGTGAGGCATCCAGCCCCCTGGCTAAGGGTGGTAGTAGTGGTAGGCATCCAGCCCCCTGGCTAAGGGTGGTAGTAGTGGTAGGCATCCAGCCCCCTGGCTAAGGGTGGTAGTAGTGGTAGGCATCCTGCCCCCTGGGTGAGGGTGGTAGTAGTGGTAGGCATCCAGCCCCCCTGGCTAAGGGTGGTAGTAGTGGTAGGCATCCTGCCCCCTGGGTGAGGGTGGTAGTAGTGGTGGGCATCCAGCCCCCTGGCTAAGGGTGGTAGTAGTGGTAGGCATCCAGCCCCCTGGCTAAGGGTGGTAGTAGTGGTAGGCATCCAGCCCCCCTGGCTAAGGGTGGTAGTGGTGGTAGGCATCCTGCCCCCTGGGTGAGGGTGGTAGTAGTGGTAGGCATCCAGCCCCCTGGCTAAGGGTGGTAGTAGTGGTAGGCATCCTGCCCCCTGGGTGAGGGTGGTAGTAGTGGTAGGCATCCAGCCCCCTGGCTAAGGGTGGTAGTAGTGGTAGGCATCCAGCCCCCTGGCTAAGGGTGGTGGTAGGCATCCAGCCCCCTGGGTGAGGGTGGTGGTAGGAATCCAGCCCCCTGGGTGAGGGTGGTAGTAGTGGTAGGCATCCAGCCCCCTGGCTAAGGCTGGTAGTAGTGGTAGGCATCCAGCCCCCTGGGTAGGGGTGGTGGTGCGCATCCAGGCCCCTGTGTGCATATGTGGCATTGGTGATGGGCATCCCGCCCCTATAGTGCTGCTGTTGCTGGTGTAAGTATATTCAGCATCCCCGTGTGTGTGTGTGATGTGTCGTGTACGTGTTGTATGTGTTTTGTGGTTGGTGTCTGGCTTACCTTCTGCGCCGTACGCGTCCGTGCCTGTTCCGGTAGTAAATGTAGAATATTGGTATGATCGGGACGAAGGGATTCATGGTTGGTTCGTGTCGTTCGTCCTTCTCGTTGCTTGGCGTCGTCCTCGTCGCTTCGCCTCGTCCTCGTCGCTTCGCGTCGTCCTCGTCGGTGCCGTGTTCGTCTCGGAGCCGTGGATCGTGTTGTGGCGCGAATCGGAGCTTATGTGCGCCTCTCCCGGATGCTTTGACGTGCCGTGCGTAGCGGCGGGTTCGGAGCGTACGGAAGCGCATCGTACTTGTCCGGCCGGACGGGGCTGCATTTTCCCTTCAGTGCGACTCGATTCGGCGTTTCCGGATTCGCCTCGGTCGGAGTACAGGACCTGGTTTGGGTGAGTACGGCTCGGCCGGATTTTTGCTGTTGTGCGCATCGTACTTGCTCGTTCGGTGTACTGTACGGATCGGTCGGGAAACAGGCTTTCGCATGGCTTTTTTCCCGACCGAATGGTATTGGGTGCGCCTCCGACCGAGATCGGAATCGACCCCTTAGTGTTTAAAAAGAACCCACGGGTCTGCCACTATTTAGACAGTGTGTGGCAATAAATTGACCGCGAGCTGTGTCCACTGGTACATGAATGTAGAAACAGGAAGGATAAGACTTGTATACATTGGAAGCCCTCTCTCCATAATATAAGCAGGCTCCTTGGTTTAAGGAATATTACACTTGACAAGTAGCCATTACAGCTAACCACCGTCCAGTAGGACTTGCGTGTTGGCAAGGAGTCGAAGAAATACTATGGGGCCCATTCCAATCTTGGCCGGTAGGGCACCGAATCGGATTCGGCTTAACCGGATCCGATTCGGAGCCCTCTTTCCCGACCGATTCGAACGTGCGTCCGGGCGAGCGAGTACGATGCGGCGCACGCGAAATCGCCGACCGACTCGTGCGCGGGTTCGAACCGCTCCGACCGACTCGCACGGACACGACTCGCACCGCGCAATGGAGACATTCCCCGGCCGGGCAAGTACGATGCGCGCCTCGAGCAGTCCGACCGACTCGCGCCGTCCGGCTCCAAAGGGCAGTCGGAGCCGGACTTTGGGGGTCCATGTCGGGCCCCCCTGTACGCGTAGCCGCACGAGTCGCACACAGGGGGGACCCATGGGTCCCCCCTACCTGTGCATGTACGGCGCAATTCGCATTGACGCGTACCCGCTGTAGGGGGCGTCCTTGTTCGCCTCGCACCCATTGAGTCAATGGGAGCCCGCGTACGCGTTGTACGACCGGCTCCCATTGACTTCAATGGGAGTACGACCGAATTGAGTCCGATTGCATGCGTACGCATCGTACTCGTTCGGTCGGGCTGCTAGTGTCCGATTCGGTCGGAAATCTCTCCGGGTCTGGCTCGGTCGGAGTGATTTCCAGCCTGAATCGGAATCGGCCACTTTATCGGTGTATTTCCCAGAGTATTTCCTTGTGCCCTTGCAAATCGCTTGATTCAATTCAGCATAAACGTGGAAAATATTTCACACACGTCGCAATTTCTCATACAGTATCGGTAGCTATATATTTTCAGAATGGGAATTCTCCCAACATGGCGCCGCCGCTACGCCGGCAGCGGCAGCCATTTTGAACATACCGCGCGGTCCAGTGTCTCGGAGCAGCCTGATAAGGCTGTTTTCTCCCGCCGCATGGTTATGAACGGGCTTTATATACGGAAGTGGGCTATGCACCCGTTAGTATGCTGTCTCCAGGAAGAGAAGTAGGTTACTGAACCAGAGGCGTCTTTGGCAAAGTAAGTGGTGGGGGGCCCTTTTTCCCTTCAGATGGAGTACGCTACCCACCTGTTAAGTAACATCAGGAGCATCTGATAAATAGATCCTTTTTTTCCAATTTTTAGAGTTTGACTACAAGCCCCTCTACCCCTGGCTTTGATCATGATGCAATAATATAGCATTAACAGAAGTACGTCACATGGATTACTTCTTCTATGTTTTATGTTGTACTACCACGTGGTGTCTTGTCTCACGAGTGTTATTTTACGAGTGTTTTCACCTATTTACAATGTGTGGCATGTTCATGACACACTTGGGGGCCTATTAGGATGGGGGGCGGACTTTAGTCCGCCCGCCACCCTAGCGGTAACGGGACCGGCCGCCAGACATGCGGCGGTCCCGCCACCCTAATTATGATGCGACCGCCAATGCGGCGGTCGCATCTGGCGATTTAACTTTGCGGTGGGTGCTGCTGGCTGTAGCACCCACCGCAATGGTGAAATGCCATGTTGTGCCTTTCCATGCACAACGTGGCAGGCACCGCGCAGTGCCTGCCACCTTGTGCATGGACATGCAAGTGCACCCCCCTACCCCCCCTGGGGCCCGCAACGGGCCCCCAAAGCAAATCTCTGCGATGCCGCCATGGAAAGGCCTTCAAATCCTCACATCCTAATATGGCTGGCGGTGCCTACTAGGCACCGCCACCATATTTGAGCCCCTGCTCCGCCCGGCCAGCAATCGTAACGATTGCCGACAGGCAGAAAAGCAGCGGATGCACTTTGAGTCCGCCGCCATACCCACCGCCACTATCTAGGAACTTTGGATTCTTCTTTGGGGGCATGGTGATGGGTGGTGGTGGTGATTGATGTGTGTGTGAGTGTGCAAGTGATGGTGGGTGAGTGTAGGTTTTGCTGGGTGTGTGTGAGGGTGCTATTTGTTGAGGTGCTAATGGTGTGTGGCTTGTGTGATGGATGAGCTGTGAGTGTGTCTGTGGTTGCTGTCTGATGGTGTTCTGTGCTGGCAGGTCAGTGGAATTTGCAAAGGATCATGGTAGGGATTTGTGGCCTTTATATAGGTGGAGTTGGGGGTGTGTCCTTGTTCCATTTTTTTCCCCCTGTATTTATTGGCTTTGTGATTGCTTGTTTGGCCCTTTTTTGTATTTTTTCCTTTGTATTTTTTGTGCATGTAGGAGACGTTCTTCTGACCGAGTAGGACGCTGCAGTTGTCTCGTGCGAACTTCTCCGACTCGTTCCCGCTGTGTTTCAGCTAGGTTTCATGTGCGGCGTACGAGTCGGTCGCGGAGTTTTGTGTTGTTTTGGCTGGCTTTTGTATGCGTGACGGTCGTACGGCTAGAACTTCGTGCGAGTCGGTCTGGTTTTGCATGCATTGCATCGTACTGCGCGGGTCGGAGTTCGCGGGTACGTTTCGTTCGGGTTGATTCCTGGTGCGTGTCGGTCGGTTCGATTCGCGTGGTTTCCCGGCCGGATAACTTGTTTCTGTCCGGGTCTGTCGTTCGTTTTGTGTTCCGTACGAGTCGGTCGTGATTCACATGCATTTCATCGTACTACACGGGTCGGACGGCGCCGGTACGTGTCGGTCGGACTAAATTCCCGTACCGAGTCGGTCGGTACGTTTTCCGGCCCGAATCGGAATCGGCCCCATAGTCTACAATAAAAAGTGCTCCTACGTAATTCGCAAGTCGCAGCACGCCTCAATCCGTAGAGGACTGAGAGGAACCCCAATGATAAAGCAAGCCACCTAGGGGCAACCCTGGTGGGTGAGGGGTCTCTAGAAAAAAAAAAAAAATTCTAGACAAGTGATTACAACGAACTCTCGTTGTATCCTATCTAATTCCCTAAGGGCAGGTTTTCTTTGAACTACTCGATTTTTGTCTCACTACGTAACTGTCAGGAGGATAAACCTAGCCTCTACCTCTGCCTCCCCCTCTACTTTATTAACTATAAGATTTAGTCACCTTGGCACTGTGGAGCTTCCCTCTGACTTCCATCTTCGAGCAAGTTGGTCTTCACCGAAGGTTAATGTCAGTGAGTATCTGAACTGGAGTCTCAGATACTTTAGGGGGATAGAGAGTCTCAGAGATGTAACCCCAGAGTGCGTCCCAATTTGCTTGATGATGTCTTGTAAGAGGGATTAGGTCAGGGGTTCAGGTTCCTTATTTATTACAGAATTCTCTTTAACTTCCCATTCTATGTTTTCTTTTACATAGATGGTCTGATTTTGAAAAACAGTTGCATTTGGTTTAGGAAAGTCATTTTCTTCCCTCCTATCTCAGAAAGGTCTACACAAGTCCTTTTATTTAATCATGGACTGAGATGGATGTTCCAATGTCTGAGTGTTTGGGCATATCCTTATGAGTATACCCACTAGGTAAGAGAGGTTGTCTACATTGCCACTATTAAAGAAGGCCAAATTTATGAGTTATTTTACCTTAGTGTTGTAGGATCACATCATTTGTCGAGTGCAGTAATTTCCCATGATGTCATTATTAGCAAAGATTGCTCTTGTGTGCTCTATTACATTAATATTAACCAGCCTCTCATCCTGACCTTGAGCATTGTGATCTCACAAATGATTTTCTTTCCAGAATTGGTATGGTTTTGAAAGACACTAGTTTTTGTTTTTAAATAATTTCTCATTTACTTTATCAAGCATTCTAGACTTTTCCTATTGTTGAACATAGGGGTTTTCAGATGTGCAGACACAATCACTGTAGCCTTGGGGTGACTATCATCCTCTGGGCAGCTACTGCTAGGGTCAGAATTCAAGGTTTATTCTCCTCAGTGTTAGAATGGGGCTGTTTGTGACCCCCTTGTGCCTGTTGATTTGATTTCAATGCAAGAATCTGAGTGTTTCAGACCTTGCTTGGAGGGGAGGGGCACAAGGCATGCAGATGTTACTGGGCCACAACTTCGGTTGTTTGAGTTGTTTGCCTCTGGAGTCCTGGGGTCCATCTTACTATGGTTTGGCAAACTTGGACAAGTGCACCTTTTCTGCGCTTAACTGCCAGGGTAGTGAAGGTGAGCAGTCAAAGGTTCATCAGGGAGTAAGCGTAGGGGGCGGAGGCTCAGAACACAACGGTCAAACAACAGACACAATAATATAATGTCAAGTCCAGTGCTTATCTTAGTAAAAAGAGAGAAGTACCTTAAAAGCATTGAAAAATGTAATACTACACACTGTAATGAGTGCTCAGCTACACGCTTCACAGCAGTGTGGGCTCATATCAATACCTATAGATCCCACACCAACCTCAGTGTCCCCACACAATACCTACAGTTCTAACCCCACTACAAAGTTCTACCACAGTGGCTGTAGTTCCCATACTAATGGAGCGATTTAGCAATAAGTCGAAACACAGGAGCGAGAATCGGCATAGATCCAAGTTCACCACCTGGCTTATGCTAATTCAAATCATATCTTACAAAGGAGTTCATGTTGGCAATTGTCCCTCCTCTCAAAGTGCAGTGTTAGGGCAAGATAAAGTCTCTCAGACTTTCAATACAGCCTTGTGTTTACCTGTCTATGAGAACAAGACTTATCTCAGTGATTGTTGTAGCATGCCCTTCAAGGTTACAATGGTGGCATCTCTGCTAAGCTCCTGCAGCCGTGCAGTGGTGGCCTGCCACCCCAATGTCATTGTTGAAGAAGCAGTATGGCAGGCATTTGACAAGGTGTAGGAAGCTGGCTCTCTATATACTATACCAAAAAGAGGTATAGTGTGCAGAGAGTCCAGTGGATCCCCAGAGGCTATACAGAGGCTAAAATGCTCTCTTTTGTGTTAGTGTGGGCGAGCAGTTAGGCTTGTCAGAGGGTAGTGTTAAGCATTTGTTGTACACACAGTGGCAATAAATGAGACACACACTCTATGAATAAATCCGAGACCAATTTATAAAAATAGTACTTGGTTATACTTATTTTGCAGAACTACAGAACTTTGCCTCAGGTAAATACATTATGCATTAGAAATACTTTCTAATTTAAAAAGTGGACACAGTGCAATTTTCAGACTTTGCCATGTTAACCTATGGGAGGAAGAAAACATTCAACATATGTATAGGCAACATCAACTTACAAGACCAGCCTTCGGAAGTTAAGCTCAGTATTGGGCAAAGTTCAGTTCAGTACCAACAGTACACCACCAGCAGCACCAGGAGGCTGGGGGCAGGGTGCAAGTTTGAGGTAAGGTGCCCAATACAAATCAATGGGAACTGGGGCAATCAGACAGGAGCTGCTTACAAGTAAGAAGCAGCGGCTTGGGCGACCAGTCTGCGGGGGTTGAGGCCAACACTGGACAGGGCCCAAGGCAGCACCAACAATACACCACTAGCGGCACAGGGGCGGCCGGGTGCAGGATGTCAACACAGCATTGGGTACCTAATGAAAACCAACGGAGGCAGGCCAAATCGGAAAAGGGCTGCAGGCTCAGGCTAGGAGGCCGGTAGTAGGAAAGCAACAGCCGTAGAGGTAATTTGCCATGCTCGGGGATGTGGGGACACCTTTTGTCCTCTTCACCAAGGCCCAGGATGGATGGGTGCCGGGGTGCTGTTTGGTGTCAGAAACGGCTTACAGGAGCAGGTCGCAGTTGAGGGGGGGGTCTCTGTGCAAAGGCTGCAAGCGACATTGAGGAGTCCGGGAAAGGTCAGCTCATGGTGGACTCAGGCTGTGGAGTGCTTTGGAACCTTGCTGGAACTGGTGGACCACTTGGACTCGAGCCTGAGGTGTCAGTGCAGAGGTGGAACTGGGGGCAGGCTTCGCGGTTCTTCAGGTCACAGAGTCTTTACTTTGAAGATGGTTGCTTTGTGAACAGGTCCTCTGTTCTCAGGAGATCTTGGTCTTTATCGAAGGCAGGCAGTCCTCCCAAGGTTCTGGAGGTCCCTGGGCTGCAGGACGAGTCATCTTTTGGTGCAAGACCGTCGATGGCTGCAGACAGGCCGGTAGGGCTGGGGCCAAGTCAGCAGTTCTCTGCATTCTTCTCTGCTGGTGCGATTCTGTGGTATCCGGCTCTTTTTAGGTCATCAGGAACTGAAGTTTAGGGTCTGGGGATGCCACCTGAATACTTGATTTAGGGGTGTTACAAGGATGACAGGTAGTGGCCAAAGGGCCCATCACTTTGGGTGTCTACACCCTCTATTATGCCCAACTCCTGGGGAGGGGGACACAGTCCTAGCCCTGATTGGATAAGTCACACCATCTTCAAGATGGTGGGCACAGTAAAGTGCACTTCACCTTGCCTCCAGCACCTGAGGGATGTAGTTGACAGAGGGGGCACATCTCCTATTCTTTCTATGTTTTCCTGCAAAAAATGGGGTGAGGACAGGAAGGGGTCCTGCTCCCTCTAACAGGAGAGGCTGGGGTTGCATTACAAAGGCAGCAAGGCCTTTGAAGCTCCCAGTCACGGATGGCTCTTCCTGACCAGGGGGAGGAGTGAACACCTCCACACAGGAAAGGCATTGTTTTCGACCTCAGAGCATGCAGGCACTCTCCCCATGGTGGTTGCAAGCTGGCTCAGGACATTCTGTGACCACACTAAGGATTGGTAGGTTTCAGGGGGCCACTCTAAGGGGCCCTTTGTGTGCAATTTTTAATAAATCTGAGACTGGAAGCAGTGCAGGTTTATTAAGATGAGATGTTTGGTACCAAACATCCCATATTTCAGTGAAGCCATCATGGAGTTGGGGAACTCGCAATCACGAGTGTTCAGCCCAGGTACTTACTATGGCTTCCCTAATCACTTATAATATCCAGGAATTGACAAGGATATTGCAGCACCATGTCTGCTCATGCAGATATGCCCTCACAGGAGATATAATGCACCCTACTAAGGCCCTGCTAAGGCCGGCTAGAGGGGTGTCTTACCTATATCTCATGCAGTGTCTATGGACATGGCACACAGGGATGTGTGCCATGTCAACTCTTCAGTTTTGTCTGCACCAACACACGCAGTCTGCAGTGGCAGTGTGCATGTGCTTGGTGAGGGGTCCCTTAGGGTGGCACAATTCATGCTGCAGCCTTTAGGGACCCTCTTTAATCACAAGGCCCTTGGTACCAGGGATACCTTTTACTAGGGCTTTAAATGTGAGCTAAAGGGGTACAAATCCTGAAAATGACAATTACAGTTTAGGGAAAGAGATCTGGCACAGGGGTCCTGGTTGGCAGGGACCCTGTGCACTTCCAGTCGAAACTATATCATTTTCCAGGCACTTTCCTACACAGGTGTTATACATCTTTGGCAGTTGGGGGACACCAACTGTTAGAAAGGTTCTCTGCTGCATTGGTGATGATATCTTTGCCAATAGCATGTCTGGTAGCTGCAGAACAGGTCTGTTTGGTCTTGTGGAAGATGCTGGGTTGCACACTGGTACCTATGGAGGTTGTTGTTGCTTCACATAGTTTGCCAAATAGGGAGCCCAGCTGACCCCTTTCCACTTGGGTCAGAGTGGGTCATACTCCTAAATACAAGTTGGCTTCTTCTGAGTGCTCCACATGCCAGAAATACAACTGTGGGTCTCTTCCTGGACAGTCTCTCCTACCACAGGTACTCTGGGGCAGATTTACAAGCCCCTTGCGCCACTTTTGCGCCGCCGTTGCGTCACTTTTGTGACGCAGCGGCGGCGTAAACTCATGCGCCACGTTGCGCATTATTTACAACGTGACGCATCTAGGGAGATGCGTCACGTTGTAAAGCCCTGCGCCACATGAAACCTGCGTCAGGTTTCATGTGGGCGTTCCTCCGCAGGGTGGGCGTTCCGTCGAAGGAATGCCTCGTAAAAGTGACGCAGTGAAATCTACAAGATTTCACTGAGTCACTTTTCGGCCGCCGCTGCGGCGAGATCCTTACGCCTGCTTCAAGCAGGCGTAGGAGAATGGCGCACCACGTTAGGTATGGGCGGCCCACGAGCATTGCTGGAGTTGCGTCGCGCTTGCGACACAACTCCAGCAATGCGCCGCCCTTGCGCCACAGGATACGACACGCATCGGCCTTTCCTTGCGCCACGGTGCGCCGCATTGTAAATGCGGCGCTTCCGTGGTGGCGCAAGGAGAGAATTGCGTGTCGCAACTATTCTGGCGCATCCCTGCTGATTTGCAGGGATGCGCCAGAAGTTGTAAATCTGCCCCTCTGTCTTTCTGTCTCTGAGTAGACAGGCAGGACTCTAAGTGCTAAGCAGACACAACGTTTTTTCCAAAAATCTGCATAGACTTCAGGTGGTGTCCCCTCACTTCTGGGAAACTGTCTGACACTATCCCAGGGTCACAGTAACTCTTGAGTACACTGTGGATCACTCCCTTTCTTGCTCAAGAAGAACTTGGAACTGGAACCAAGAGGGACGATTTCTCAACTTATTTACCAGATGGGGGATGTTGATCCACTTTGCCCATAGTCCTGGGACTGATTTGGGGTGGTTCCCTTTCAAATATCATTTTCTCGCTGTGGTACAAACACAACCTTTGTGCAAGGGGAAAGCTCTCACAAGGTAGTTTATTTAATTTATTTATTTGCAGAGTTTTATACTTCGCGAACATGACCCTTCAGGGTGTCAGAGCACTGGACAAGTAGCAATCAGGTTGTACATATGAGAAAATGCAAGAGGGATAAAGCAGGGAACAAATCCACATATAAATACAGATATAATATATCGTGAAAAAAATACAACTTGGAAGATCCAAGATCCCGAAGAGTCAACATGAAAAAGATGAGGCTGAATAATTAAAGATGACTAGTGAAGGAATCTTTTCATCAGAATCATTTTTACTTCCTTTTTGAAGAAGGTGGAGGAGGGGTTTGTCCTGTTTTCAGGCGGCAGTGAGTTCCATATTCTGTAAGCTAGACCTGAGAAGGAGCGGTTGTACATCTTTTTCTTTTTGGACTTGTGTGGGGTCAGCAGTAGGGAGTTACAACTTCTTGAGGATCGACTACCTCCATTCAGTTTTGAGGGTGGTAAGCATGAGGTGATTGCGGGTCAACAATTTTTGGGTTTTCTGTAGGGTGCAGTTAAGTAATTTGATGCCCTTGAAGGAGGACATTTTCAAATATAGTTGTGTGTCATCGGCGTATATGGTAGTTAATGTTAGAGAGCTTCAAAAGATTGGTAAGAGGTTCCATGAGAAAACTGAATAGGGTGGGTGAGAGTGTGGAACCTTGGGGATCTCCAATTGTGACTGGAGTTGTGTCAGATAGGGTTTTATTGACCTCAATCCTTTGTGCTTTATTATGAAGGTAAGAGGCAAACCATTTTAATATGGGACCAGATAGCCCCATCTTCTTCACAAGAAGGTCAATCATACTATTATGTTTGACAGTATCGAAAGCCGAGGAGAGATCGAGTAGAATAAGCAAAAATGATTAGTTCTGGTCTAACATTCTCATGGTGTAATCAACAATGTGTGTTAGAGATGTGTCAGTGCTATGACCCTGTCCGAAGCCAGATCGATGATGATCAAGGAGTCGAAAATGTTCAATGTGGTTGCAAAGTTGTATGTGTATGTATTTCTCTAAAAAGCTTTGCTGGAGTCGGGATGTTGGTGATGGGGTGGTAGTTGTCCGTATTTGGTTTTTTTGGAATAGGGGGGACTAGACCTATCTTCAAGCAGTCGGGAAACGTGCCCTGAGAGAGAGCTGCATTGACAAACTTGGTCCAGAGAGGGAATATAGAAGGGCTAATTTGTTTGATGAACTTGGGAGGCAGGGGATCATTGAAGTGGTTGGATAGTTTTATTGTTGTTAATAAAATGAGTAAAGTGGATTTATCCAGGATTTTGAAGGCACTCTAAGTAGCATTGTTTTTAGTAGTATAGCCAGAAGGAGGGGAGATCACCTGATGTTGTATAGGTAAGTAACTGGGCTGGATCTGGGTTAATCAGAAGCTGTGAGGCGCGAAGCAGATCTGATTCAACCCTCTTAGGGGCATATTCTCAAGGACTCATCGCTGATTTATCGGCACTTTAGCGCCGCAAAAGTGGTGATAGATTTATCGCCCTATTGTCAAGTTGGTGCAAACTGCCGATATCGCCAGTTTACCAGCGATAGCTGCCGCAAAAAACATTGCCATGGATGAGTGCGACAACTAACGCTAATGATATGCAGAGTAGGCGTTCCCGTGCAAAAACACACGAAAACACCACTTCGCGAGATTCACAACGACCAGTCAGATCTGCGATGTAAACCAAGAACAGGCGAAAAGGCGCGTTAGCAGCAGGGATTTAACACCTGCCTTTTACTGGTGTTAAGCAGGACGACCAACTGCAGTAGAAAGGGAGCCAAGCCCAGAGTCACATCTGAAGACCAACAGAGGCCAAGGAGACACTGATCATGCAGCTCGGAGACCCAAGAGGGCCACAACACCCACCGCCACCACCCCCAGGCACCCCCCCGTACCGTCCCCCCAAGGTCATGAAGTCCAGTAGTCAACGGTAGTGGAAAAACAGAACTTTATTACAAATACATAAATCAGCAAAACGAAAAGCTCAGCCAACGCGTTCCATTCCCAACGGGGATCTCCAACAGGGCAACGTGTCTTCAGAAACCTGTGGGAGAAATGGTGACAATGGTCAAACTTCCGTATAGTCACATGCCTAATCTGGTACAGTGTACTGCAGTTGGACAAACCGGAATGATCACAGGCCAGATAAACCATGCATGAGAAGACCGTAACAGAACTATGTGTGGCCGTAACCGTCGTAGGAATAAAGAGGAAGGTAACCACCACACGAACTGCTGTTACGGTCACATCATGCAGGACTCATCACACCTGAAAGCATCACAGTGTGTGTCAGCTCGATACCCCTGCCCCTCACACCCCTCACACTGCGCAGGAACATCTTGAGACCACGCAAGGGAACTACGCCATAGCTGATGTCACACACGTGATGGGGGCAATTCACAGCACACGATTATGACTTGGCCCCCTGCCAACACTGCACACAATCACTGCAACAGCAACCACACGCATGCCATCACTGTGCATACAAAAGTGGACCACCGTGGCCTGTCCACCAATGTCGTCGCAAATACCCCAGGCAGTGTGCATGATCCCCACATGTCCGCAAGTCCTCCACCAACCAGCGATTTGAGGATGGCCCCCATGGAAATGCACTGCCCATCGGCAAGTACCAACTGAACACACCACACACCTCAACTCCACAATCCCCCAAGTCACAACTGTGGGAATGCACACGTCACCAATCCACCACCAAAGTGACTACTGCGTGTGTCTCAGTCTCTGCCAAAACCTGCCCATAGGTAGGCCCACACACATGTGGCCGACCACCTTCAACGGGCACATTCACACTGGAGACGAGGTGGTTACGTCACAAACCAACCCGCGCACATCACGAACATCGCATGCAGGGCCGTGTCAGCAAGGGCGGCGCCCCCCACCCAGCCACGAGTCCGCCGTCGTGACCGGTGGTGCCTGCCCGATCCTGTGCGCCTGATGCACCCCAGCCCAGGTCCCCAGACCGGTCCTCGCCCAGCGATGACTGGCCGCCCTTGCGCACCCAGGCCTCAATGCTCACCTGCCGCCACCGGCGTGTCTCCAAGAGGGCCCACCACGTGCCGGTGCATCCTCCTCAGCCGATCGCTGGATTCCACGCCACAGGCCCCCTGCGGCACCGCACCGCGGAGTCATGTGTGTGCTGACTGCTGCCTGCGCATACACTGCGGTCCAGCAGGGCACACTGTTCAATTTGAGTCTTGATTCGCTGGACGCCGTATCGAGGCCAATGCATCATCGCAGGCTGCACACCCGCTCAGCTCTTCAGGTGCCACTAACCCTGTGCAACGCAAGTCATCATCACGTGGTGGTAGGCCCCTGCCAGCCGCAGTGCAGCGGTTGCCACTGACCCTGTGCAATGCAAGTCATCGTCACGTGGCGGTAGGCCCCTGCCAGCCGCAGTGCAGCGGGTGCCACCAACTCAGTGCACCGCAAGTCATCGTCCCGTGGCGGTAGGCCCGTGCGGGCCACAGTGCAGCGGGTCCCACTAACTCAGTGCGCCACAAGTCATGGACCCTTCATGATTGGGTCGCGTGGTGCGGACGCCATCATGTCATCTCCGGCAGTGGGGTATGTGACGTGCTTGGCCCCTTTTATTGGCAGGGTCACATGTCCTGTGACGGTATTCTACCCTTACTTCGCGGCTGGAACTGCGCATTACCGTTTCTACGCATTTTTTACTTAGCATGCTTTTAGTACGCATGCTACCGTTACTTCGCAAATAGGTTTCTTCGCAGGCTATCTACTTCGTTGTGTTTATTTTGAGGCGCTTCCGTATAACGCGAATCTGACGACAGGAAGCATAAGAAGAGAGGAACCACGCTTGCAGGTGAAGAGACGGACCACGAGGGGAGACAGGTAAGTGGGGTTGTGTGGTTTTTAGGGTGGTGAAGGGGGTAGACTTTTAGGTTTTAGGGTTGTGTTGTGTTGTGTAGTGTAGAGTAGTGTATTTGTGTTTAGGGTAGTGTTGGGGTCATGAAGGGTAGTGTAAGAATGTAGGGACAGGACTGGGGGAAGTGGGTGGGTCGTGCATGGGGTAGTGATTTAGGGTTTAGGGTAGTGCTGTGGTGTAGTGCTGTGGTGTTTGTACTGTGTTTGTGTTTGTGTAGTGTAGGGTAGTGTCCCACGGGAGACAGGTAAGTGGGGCTGTGTGGTTTTTAGTGTGGTGAAGGGGGTAGACTTTTAGGTTTTAGGGTTGTGTTGTGTAGTGTAGAGTAGTGTATTTGTGTTTAGGGTAGTGCCGGGGTCGTGAAGGGTAGTGTAAGAATGTAGGGACAGGACTGGGGGAAGGGGGTGGGTCGTGCAGGGGTAGTGATTTAGGGTTTAGGGTAGTGCTGTGGTGTAGTGCTGTGGTGTTTGTGTTGTGTTTGTGTAGTGTAGGGTAGTGTCAGGGGGGACGAGGAGGGTAAAAAGAGCTGTAAATGTGACGTAGTGTTAGCACTGTGACTATATTCAGTGCTAACTTGAGAAAAAAAAAGTGTCACAAGAGGTGAAAGGATCATCACAACATCTAGTTTTTGTATGAATGTGATGCAATTTCTACAAAGGTTTATTTGATCTCAGCAGTTTATCTCTCACATCGTGTTTGATTAAAATAACTTGGCACTCGTTTTTCCTCGATATTGTTATCGGTTTATTTAATTATTGTATGATGTATACTTGTTTTTCTTTTCTCGTTCTCCGTTTCATAATTTTTCCCTATCTCGGTGATGTTGGTATTTTGGCTGCAGGATGGCTCTTTCAGTTATTACGTGGCCAAAATGAAAATAAGTGGTATGCGTATTAAAATACATCGGAGAAAGAGCATATTTTTTTTTTGTCAATGTATTTGCGTAGTAAAAGCATGTGCACTATAATATTGCGAAGTAATGGTTTTTGCGATGTAAAAACATTGCACTAAAGTCATGCATAGTAATGGTCTGCTAAGTAACGTCATATATTCCCTGTGACGCCTGTGCTGGATGAGTGTGGTGTGGGTGTGAACCAGCCCTCAGGGAGTGGCTGTGGCATGCTGACGACTAGACCAGTGATCAGCGGATCACTACAGGGAAGACCTGGGACATGTAGCTTTGTCGTCCCCCCTGAGCGTAAGCGGAGTGGACTGGCCTGGTGTATGGCAGGCCAGCATAGGGGTGGGAACAATGAGCCCAGGGCTCTGGGCGTGCTTCAGTTCTGGGCTGGACATGGAAGTAACTGATGCTTGTGTCTCTGTTGAGTGTCTACGCCACCCGGACCGCAATCGGCACTGTTGCACCCTGTGACTCAAGTCCCACGACATGAGCAACATGGACGTAAGGGGGAATCACTGACCCTACATTCATCCATACTCTCATACTTGAATGATCAAAGGCATGACACATCTGTGTGATTCTGAATGTTTAATTCACATCCAGTGGAGTGTTGCAGCTGGAGCAGTACAGGGCCATGCAAACCCCACTTCACATTATTGGCCCGTGGAGGGCCAGCCAGAGTCCTTCAGGGAATGACAAGTACATCGGAAGGGAAAGAGTTCAGTCCGTAGTCTGATCGCTGTGTCATTGGTAACCAAACAGAAAATTGCAGTCCATGTCGAGGTCCAAGGTGAGTGTCGTAGAGTGTATCGGGGGACAGTGGAAGGTGATGATGCAAAGGGCAGAACCAAGCAGAAACAGGCCATATGGAGGAGATGAATGCTACTGCCTCCTCCTTACCAGTAAGGTTGATTCACCCGCATCTTCGTCCTCTGATGTCACATGTGCCTCACACGTGGGTGGTGGTGGATTGCCTGCCACACTGTGAGGCACTGACACATCAGGGGGCGGAGATGTGGATGTAGAAGCAGCAGCAGCATTCATCTGCGCAAGGCCTTGAGGCAGCAATGCCATGACGATGTGCTGCATGGCATGGAAGGTCCCAGCCACATCTCGCTGGTGTGCAGCCGTGGCAGCCATTCTTTCCGCCGTCATCCGCTCCATGTTCTCCATGAGCCCCCGCATCTGTCCCAACTCCCGGCTGACATCGCTGGAGCCACTCTGACTGGACAGTTGTTCTTGTCTCAGTATCATGACTCCAGCGATGTCAGCCATGGATCGTTGGAGAGCATGGAGCGGACTGTGGGTGTCCGTTAGGGACTGTAAGTGGTCCCTGATGGTACTCAGACACCCATGTATGGCATCAAGTTTGGCTGCCATGAGGTCGAACCCCACCCACACCTGATTAGCCATCTTCTCCTGGACCTCTAACACAC
This sequence comes from Calotriton arnoldi, assembly GCA_963921515.1. Lineage (NCBI taxonomy): Eukaryota > Metazoa > Chordata > Amphibia > Caudata > Salamandridae > Calotriton > Calotriton arnoldi. The sequence continues at coordinate 22,538 of CAWUFW010021516.1, forward strand.
GGCGTTGAAAGACCATGTGTTGTTCGTGGTGGTCCTGGGAGACAGCCATGTTGGTGGGTGCTTCCTGCTGTGTGGTCTGTGCAGGGGGTGGGGTCTCCTAGATGCAGCTGGGCTGCCCTGCTCCTGGAGGTGAGGTGCCGTAGCTGTCCATGAACTCTTGGAGGACGTCGGTGTCAAAGGTGTGGAGTTCCTCTTCGTCATCAGTGAAGAGCTGTTGGGTCTGCTCTGCAGAAGGTGTTGGTTCTCCCTCTGCAATGTGATGGGGAGATGCAGTTTAACATTGTGTTCACATGTATGTTGACGCATTGTACAGGTTTACATACAAACTGCATGACAATGTACATTGTGACTGTTTGGGAGGAGCTGCCTATTTGATGCGTGACAGTGGACATTTCGACAACATCACGGATGTGTGATTGTACTTGTACATTATCATCTCACATTTCCCTGCCATGCCAAATGTAATTGACCAGTTTCTACACACAAGCGGCACCAGTTGTGTCCTCTGTTCTGTTGTGAACGTGTTGCAGTTTATACCACATTGTTGTCAATGTTGATGTGCTCTGAATGTTATGTGTGTGTGCTGCATTTTGGGTGAGTCGCCCCTGCAGCTCTGATTTGGCTGGCCCTTCTCCCTTTCAGGCGGTGTGCCTTTGACTTCTGTGCTTCTACAGTGCTGAGATGTTGCATTCTTATGGAAATTGGGCTCTTGATGGGACTTGGGACTCTGGGGCATGGTTTGCCCGCAGTTGTGTTGTTGAGGTCAGGGGTTGTTTGTGCACGTGGATGTGTCAGAGTGTGACCTGCTCCTTTACAGATGTGGTCCACACTCAGCCACCTCAGTGTCGTGCCGTGCAACATGTCATGATATATTGACTGCAGCCATGCTATTCGTCATGCAGTGTCACTTGCATTGTCAGTATGGCTCACAGACATGCCGCTTTGCTGGGTTCAGCACATGTGCATGGGTTTGTTGTGAGATTAGTGATGTGTGGGGAGAGCCCCCTCTGTGCACATTGTCGACGGGGGCCTAGTTGCTGTTTCTATGTGTGCTGCAGTATGCCAAGGAGATCAGGGACATGATCCAGAGTCATTGTGAGTGTGCACTGTGCTATACTTGATTGTGCATGTGTGCCATTGTGCCCATCTCCCCCCGTCCCCCCAGGCCCTGGTGGTTACTCACCCTGTTGCTTTTGTGTCAGGTCATGTTGAGCAGTGTCCAGTGCCCCAACTCCTGCCACAGTCTCCACACTGATGACTGTGGATACCATTTCCTCCATCTCATCCAGCTCCTCCTGTGGCGCTGGACTCACACCTCCAGTCTGCATTGCTGCCTTCTGGTTGTTGCTGAGTTTCAGCTTGGTCTTGCGCTTCACATCATTCCAGCGCCTCTTGAGCTCCTCCATTGTCCCTCCCAAACTCCGACTGCATTCACCTTGTCCAGGATGGACTGCCATATTCCATTTTTTGTTGCCAATGACACAGTGGAGGTGACGAACAGTTGTTGATGGTGTTCTACCACCTCCGTGATCAGGATCCTGTTTTCCTGCGGACTGAACCTCGTCTTCCTCTTCTTCTTGTCCTTGCCCTTCCCTGTTCCCGAGGTCCCAGGCTGGTCCTCCGTGGGGCTTGTGGGGTTCTGGCCATCCTCTGTACCTGCTCCGGCTGCGTCCATTGTGCTTCGCTGTTGTTCGGTTTTTGTTTGTTTATTTATTTTTTCTGCTTTTGTAGTGATTTTTCCCGCCTGACGTGTGTGCGATTTGCAGGCCTGGCGCTGCTTTTCGCTGATTGTCTTATCGCGGTTGGGCCCATCGCAACTTTTTTCGCGTTCAGGTTTGCATTTTCATTGCCGTCCCGGTAGTGTTATCGCGGACATTTGACGCGTTATCGGGGTACTATTGCATGTTACCGCCATGTTGTGAATGCCAAGTTAACACAGGGTTATTTTCCCGCAATAGAGGGCGATATGTAAACTTGCGTTAACCTATTTTGGCGATGTTTATCGCACGTTCTTGAGAATATCCCCATTAGTCTTTTCAATGAAAAAGGCTAAGAACTCCTCACCGCTTGGTAAGGATCCGGTGTCTACTAAGTGTTGGTTAGTTTTGTATGTTACTTGTTGATTGATGATTTCAAATAGTTTTTTGGGTCTGTTTTTGGCAATGTCTAATTGCTTCCTGAAGTAATCTGCTGCGGAACTTCGGATGAGTTTGTTGTAGGAGCTTCTTGTTGACCGTAGGTGCATGAGATGTGCAATGGAGGAAGAGCTTCTCCATGTTCTCTCAGCAAGCCTTAATTTGCGTCTTTCCTCATTAAATTAAGGCTTCAGTTGAATCAGGGTTTGGAGTGTCAGATCTGTACAATTTTAACTGCTCGGAGCAATTGCATCAAGTATGTCTGACATGGATTGTATTTAATGTTCAGTAAGATCATTCACATTTGTCATGTTTGTAAGATTGCCTTATCTTCTGATGATGTTGCTAGTAGAGGTTAAATTGGAAAGATTCATATTTCCACTACACTTTTGGTGGACTTGCTCCTTTCACTGTGCAGCTCCGTCTGGTAGCAGCTGCTGTCCCCGCTGCTGCTGACCCCGGTCAGGAGTTCGAGGCCCTCCTCCACCCGCAGGCTCCTGCCTGTGCCTCATCCCTGGTGGTCTAGTGCTGCTTGACTGCCCTTTCTGCCCTTTTTTCTGCTTCTACCTTTTGTGTTTCTTTCCGTTTTACTCCTGTTTTTCTCCTTCATTGCCCCTGCCACTGCGATCCTCCATGGCCCCTACCGCCATCCAGTGACCCTTCCCGCTCCCACGTTTTCCAGCCTCCCAGCTGTCGAGCCCCCCACCCCCGCAGCACTACTTAATGGTGGCCGCTGCGCGGTGAAAATGCAGTCCACTACCCTTTTGGTGGACTTGCTCCTTTCACAGCTCACCTCCGTCTGGTAGCTGCTGCTGACCCCAGTCAGGAGTTCAAGGACCTCCTCCACCCACAGGCTCCTGCCTGCGCCTCTTCCCTGGTGGTCTAGTAGTAGAGCGTCACTGCTCTGCTGCTTGACTGCTCTTTCTGTTTTTCTTTTTGTTTTATTTTTTCCTGCTTCTGCCTTTTTGTCTGCTTCTACCTTTGCTTTTCTTTCCTTTTTACTCCTGTTTTCCTCATTCATCACCCCTGTGATTCCCCGTGGCCCCGCCCCTCCAGTGGCCCTTCCCGCTCCCTTGTTTTCCCACCTCCTAGCTGTCCAGCCCCCCCGCAGCACTACTTAATGACTGCTGCTGAGTGGTGAAAGTGCAGTCCACTACCCTTTTGGTGGACCTGCTCCTTTCACAGCGCAGCTCCATCTGGTAGCTGCTGCTGTCCCCACTGCTGCTGCTGACCCCGGTCAGGAGTTTGAGGTCCACTTCCAACTGCATGCTCACACCTTCACCTCATCCCTGGTGGTCTAGTTGTAGAGCGTCATTGCTCTGCTGCTTGACTACCCTTTCTGTCTCTCTTTTTTTTCTGTTTTATTTTTTCCTGCCTCTGCCTTTTTTTCTGCTTCTATCTTTTGCCTTTCTTTCCTTTTTGCTCCTGCTTTGCTCCTTTGTCGCCCCTGTGATCCTCCGCGGCCCGGACCCCCTTCAGTGACCCTTCGCGCATTTCCCTGCCTCCCAGCTGTCCGCCCCCCCGCAGCACTACTTAATGGCGGCTGCGCAGCAGGTGCACCAAAGGCAAGCCGTCTGCACCCGTCCGCACATGGACAGCGCTCAGCACCAGGGACCCTGGCTCTCGGACCTTCCACCATTATGATGCCAGCACCCTCCTCACGCTTAACTCAGGACGCCACACCGCCTGCCACCTAGCGTCGCCAAAGGAGACCAATAGACCCTGTGCCTGCCGGAACTGCCATCACATCTTCACCCACACCAACGCGACAGCTCCTCTCACCGCCCAGCCCACCAACAGCACACCTGACCGGCTCAACTGCATCCTCCTCAACATGTGATCCCTCAACAAGCACGCCACAGAAATCTGTGACTTCCTCGACGCCACCTCTCCCGACATCAACTTACTCATGGAAACCTGAACCAACCCCAGTTCTGGACCGGACATCGTCATTGCCATCCCAGATGACTACAAAATCATCCGAAAGGACTGCACCGACTGACCAGGAGGAGGCATCGCCATCACCCACAAGAACACCCTCCCACTAGCCAAGCACTCAAACGACTCAACGACAGCCATGGAATTCCAGATCCAGAACAACCCCAAAACCTCCCTCCATTGCACCCTAGTCTGCAGGCCCCCTGGCCCCCATCCACCCTTCACCGACGGCATTGTAGACCTCATCGCATCCCAGGCTCTCGCATCAACCTAATATATCCTACTCGGAGACATCAACTTCCACCTGGACAACCCAAATGACCAGAACACCACCTCCCTACTAGAGAACCTCACCAACATCTGACTCAAGCAGCTATTGACCGCACCAACCCACATAGCCGGACACACACTCGACCCCATTTTCTCTGCCAGTGGGAGCATCACCTACAGCCACATCACCAAACTCTCCTGGACTGACCACCACTGCGTGCATCTTGCCTTCGCCACACTCACCATACACAACTGCCCTTGTTGCCTCCCCTGTCGCAGCTGGGGCAAGGCCACCAAAGAACTTCTCATCGACTACCTCAGCACAACCACTCCGCCAATGCCAACTGACACCAACACCGCAGCACACAACCTCCACCAATGGAGCTCCGACTGCGCCAACCCTCTGGCACCCCTCAAGAAGAGACCAGGCAAGCAATACTCCAAGAAAGGCAGTTGGTTCACCCCCACCCTCTATGAGTCCAGACGAACCTGCTGATGACTCGAGAAGAGATGGAGGAACAACAAAACCCAGGAAACCCATGCAACCTTCAAATCCACCGTCAACGCACATCACTTTCTCCTCCTCCACAAAACCACAAAGAAAATGGCCTTTCAAGACAGAGTCAACGCACACAACAGCAAAGAGCTCTTCACCATCCTCAAGGAGTTTGCCAGGCCCAACAGCGAGACCACAGACGTCCCACCCTCCCAAGACCTCTGCAACAAACTCAAAACCTTCTTCCACCACAAGTTCAGGCAGATCTACGACAGCTACAATACTCTAGACCCTGCCATTATGCCCACCACCACCATCCGCAACCATGCCGTACCCCAACAGACCATGCTCAGCTGTACCCCACTCACAACAGAGGACACACTTAAGACCATGAAGAGCATACACTCTGGAGCCCCGTTGGATCCTTGACCGTACCACATCTTCCACAGAGCAGCCTCTGTCATCGCCCCCCTGCTTCGCCGCACCATCAACTGCTCCAGTGAAACCGCCACCTTCCCCGATGACTGGAAACACGCCGAGATCAACCCCCTGCTGAAGAAGCCATCCTCAGACCCCGACATACCTCAAGAACTTCAGACCCATCTCCCTCCTCCCCTTCTCAGTCAAGGTCACCGAGAAGGCCATCAACGCCCAACTCTCCGAGTTCATCGAAGTGAACCATGTCCTGGACACCTCCCAATCTGGCTTCCGAAGCAACCACAGCATGTATACCGACGACATCCACTCCCTGCTTGACCGGGGCAAGACCGCAGCCCTCATCCTACTGGACCTCTCGGACGCCTTTGACACCGCCTCCCACTGCACCCTAATCATGAGACTCCATGATGCCGACTTCCGCGACAAGGCACTGGACTGGATCCACTCCTTCCTCACTGGCTGGACATGGCGTGTTAGACTACCCCCGTTCCTCTCAGAACCTACAGAGATCAGCTGCAGAGTGCCCCAGGGTTCCTCCCTGAGCCCCACTCTCTTCAACATCTACTCTTCCCCCCTCCCAGACATCATCAGAAGCCATAGACTCAACATTGTCTCCTACGCCGACGACACCCAGCTGATCCTCTCCCTCACCAACGAACCCACAACTGCCAGAACCAACTTTCACAGCAGAATGAAGGCTGTCACCACCTGGATGTAAGACAGCTGCCTCAAGCTCAACTCAGGCAAGACCGAAGTACTCATTTTGGGTCCCACCCCTTCAGCCTGGGATGACTCCTGGTGGACAGCCGCTGTGGGACCCCCACCCACCCCTTCGGACCACACACTCAGCCTTGGCATCAAACTGGACTCATCGTTTTCAATGAACCGCCAAATCAATGCAGTTTCCTCAGCCTGTTTCTACACAATCCGCCTGCTTTGAAAGACATTCATATGGATCCCCACAGAATCCAGAAAGACTGTCACCCACACACTCATCAGCAGCAGATTCAACGATGGAAACGTACTCTACGTCAGCATCACCCAGAAACGGCTCAAGAAACTACAGAACGTTCAAAATGCCGCTGCCAGACTGGTCTTCGACATTCCTCACTGCAGCCACATCATACAACACCTCCCACAGCCCCACTGGCTCAGGTCAAATAGAGAATCACCTTCAAGTTCCTCGCACATGCCTACAAAGCTCTCCACAACATAGGACCAGCATACCTGAACCACTGCCTCGCATTACACATACCCGCCAGGCAACTCCGTTCCGCCCAATGCACCCTAGCCTCCGCCCCCAGAATCCACAAGACCAGAACCAGAGGAAGTTCTTTCTCCAACATCGCGGCGAAGACCTGAAACACCCTTCCCCTCCACCTCAGGGAATCCGCATCGCCTGACCCAATATTGGAGGGACCTCAATATCTGGCTCTTCAAATGATCCTCCACACCCAGAGGGACCAGCAGCCCCCCCCCCCAGAGGGCCTTGAGACACTCATGGGTATCTAGTCGCATTTTATAAACCCTTGATTGATTGATTGATTGATTGATTTCTGAAGTCTCTTGACCAATGTTTGGGTTTAAGCGGTTGGCCCTTTCTAGACATCACCTTCTCCAGGATGAGAAAGGAAATTAGGTAGTGGTCTGACCAGTCACAGGGGATTATGGATTCTAGTTGAATAGTATTGATTTTCAAAATGATTAGATCACGGATGGAGCCTCTGTTATGAGTAGGGTGAATACAGGCCTGCATAAGGTTCAGGTCCGTGAGGAAGGCTTTGAAGGCATTCATTAAGGGGTTATTAGAATCATTTCAATGAATGATAAAGTCACAGAGGAAGATATGGTTGGTGCACTGCTCCGAGTTGGAGGAGATGGTCTCCATTATTTGTTCAATGAAAGGTGGGTTATTTCCCAGCGGTGGTAAATTGTGAGGAGTTTGCATACTATCTTATCATTGCTCCAAATTGCAATACCAAGGTATTCACAAGAGGTCATTGGCATAGTTTGAGAATGCTTCATAGTGAGCATGGAGTGGTAGATGCATGCTAAACCCCCCAAATCTTCCAGTGCTATCAAGTCTGATGATGTCATGGATGGGTGGAACTATAAGGTCCAAAATACTTGATGAGGTCTCATTCAGCCAAGTTTCGGTTAGTATTAGGAGGTCAAGGTCTTGTGCGAGATTGAGATCCGTGATGTCAGCTGCATGTTTTACTGCTGATCTGCAGTTGAAAAGCATAGATCTGAGATGAGATTTGGTTTCTGACAATTCAGGGTGAGTTTTGGAGAATTGTAGTAGGTTGTGTTCATTCAAGGTTCGGTAGTTGCCACACGGTTCTCTAAGAGGGTTGGAAGGAATAGTCAGAATAGATACTAGCGGAGATAATGAAGCCCCCTTAGTAGTGGTGCAAGATAGCAGAAGGGAGTGAATGTCATCGTCATATAGGTAGTCTGTAACTCTCTGGGGTCTGGAGATGGGATTGAGATAGAGTTGAGTTTTCCAGTTTAAATCTGGAGAGTTCTCACTGTACGAAGTCCCATGCCAGGAGAAGTTCGCCCATCTGTTTTGGGGTGAGTTCTGTTGTTTGGTGTGTGGGGTTCTGTTTGCCCAAGGGGTCAGGTGAGTTTCAAGATCTTCTCGAGCTTCGAGGAAGATTGGTTTTGACTAACTGAAGGTCTTGACTGATATCAGCAAGTTTGTTCTCCAGGGAATGATAGTGGTCAGGGCCTAGGTGAGAGGTGTGAGGGCTAGGGACAGAAGGCAAGTGAGCCCCCTTCACGGGGGTAGAAGTAGTCCAGCCGGATCAGGGAAGGTGAGGAGAGAGATAGGTGACATGATAGGAGGATCAGGGTTAAGAGAGGGTCTACTCATGGAGGAGATAGGAAGCGGGGTGGAAAGAGCACCAGCACCGCCAAAATTGGAGTCCTGCATGATTGAGTGGGTTACATCATCGGAGGCAAATGAGGTAGGGCAGAGTGGACTAATGATCGAAGGGAGGCCGCAAAGTATTTGTGAATATCTCTGGGCTATAGTTATTGACCGTACTTGGTTTACAGGTATTATTTGTTCTATGTGCTCAGGATCGTGGCAGGTAAGATAGGTGGGATAAAGAGGAAGAGCAAGAGTCCTCCCTTGGTGTGGATAATATGGAGCTGTCAGCAATGGTTCCACTGATGGAATAGCGAGAATGTTCCCAGGGAGGCGTAGTTGACGTTGTAGAGGTGTATCTGAAAGAAGTCTGTGTTTCCGATGATGAACGGATAGCGACATCGCTCGACATCATGTTTTTGATCCTCATGAATATTTTGTCAAACAGCTCTAGATAATGGTCAGATGACTGAATGAGAACATTTCCAGTGTTGTAAAGGGAGATAGTGGCTTCAGCCATGAAGATTGGTGAGAGTGTTATGGAGATTCGTAGGTCAAGTGGTGTTTTCCTAGATATGTTGATCCAGTGTACAGGCCAGCACTTGTGACAAGGAAATTTGGACTGCATACATGTCTGGCACCTGATTTTTTGACTTGATTAGTTCACGAGCCACTAATAAGTGTATTGTCGTATTTGTTGTTTGTCTCTCTCTTTTTCTGTTTTATTCTTCCTTTGGAAAACATTCTCCTTGATTGCTTTTTTAATAAATAGGGACATGGTGTATATACTTTTTTTTGTCAAAAATCTTTTTTATTCAGCATTATAAGGAATATCACAAACAGAGAACAGTAGGGTGAACAAAACCTAGAGGCAAAACTCTCGTCTAATGAAAGTCCAGTTGCACATGTCACTAGGTCTGATACAGTCCCCCTGTTATCTACTAGGCTGAAAGTCATTTTGTGTCGGGCAAGCCGCCCGTAGACCAAACCTTATAGCTAGTACAAGTAAAAAGAAAAATTAAGAACTAATAAAGAAGAACTAAGCAAACCCATCCCAACCCTCCCCCTCCCAGGCCCCGGTGGTGGTGAAATCGTCGAAGCATAGAGTAAGTCGCTTGGGTGTGTCTGAAAGGTGCGGCCACTGAACCGGATCTTAGACTGAGAGAGGAGTGGCGGAGGCTGTAGTCAGTGTGTTACTAGGGAGTTAGAACTGAAAGAGATGCATGGCCCTCAAGGAGGGAGGGCAAACCGCCGAGGGTAATCCCTTGGGCAGGTAAGACACCAACGGGGCCCATCTAGTTTCAAAGGCCTTGAAGTTGTCCCGGAAGATGTCGGCCAGGCGTTCCATAGAGAGGATTCTCCATAGCCGGGCATGCTATAAAGAAATCTCTGGCGCGGCCTTCTTTTTCCAAGCAAATGCAATCGTGAGTTTCGCCGCCCCCAGACATGTCCACCAGATAGTCTTGTCTGTCCTGGTATGGTGCTCCCAGCTGGGATCCTTAAGGCCCAATAGTACCTCCTCTATAGAAGTCGGTATGGGGTACCCTAGTATGTCCTTAATGTGCGAGAGGATCTCTTCCCAAAAAGGCCGGATACCTGGGCAATCCCACTAGATATGTCGGAAGTCCCCCTGTAGCCCACAGCCCCGCCAGCAGAGATCCGAGGTGTCAGGGAAGATCTTTCTTAGCTTGGTAAGGTAGAGGTACCAGTCCAGTAATGTCTTGTAGTGTGCTTCACATAGGGCCACCGAGTGGTTGAATTTAACTATGTACCCCATAAGTGTTTCCATTCGACGTCTGAGACCCCCCGGTCCAACACCTGTTCCCAAAAGGACATATAGCGCGCTTGGCGTGCATGTAGGGTATTGAGGAGTATGGTGTAGAGTGAGGAGATCGCCCCCTTCATGTTTCCCGCCTTGAGTACCAACCTTTCCACCGCTGTGAACTCTCTAGTAGCGGCATCCTGTATGTGTGGGAGGGAAACCCAGTGCTTAAGTTGCAGGTAGTGAAAGTGTTCCTTGTGGGTAATCAGGAATTCTCTTTTGCAAGTGTCAAAGGTCCAGTTGTCAAAGTTATGAAACAAGTCTTACAGTTTCAGGCAACCCCCCTCCCGCCAAATATCAAAAGGCCCCTCACTCATTGCTGGTGGAAAGGCCGGGTTGAAATGGATCGGAGTGTATGGCGAGGGGAAAGTGGTCCAGCCCTCCGCTTCGTAACCTGGTCCCATATCGTGAGTGTAGTACAGGTGGGCGTGCTGAGGTAAGCATTTGCCGGTCTGTCAGATTTCGGCTTCCAGAGGATATCCCAAATGGACCGCCCTACAATCGCCCTATCCATATGGAGCCAGTGCTTCTCAGATTCTCGCACCGTCCACTCCATAATTACCCTCAATTGAGCTGCCTGGTAGTATAGATGGAAGTCGGGGAGAGCCAGCCCGCCCTTGTGTCTAAGACGTTGCAGAACGTGAAAGGGGAGACGAGCTCTTCCCCCCAGCCAGATAAATTTGATGGTCATGGATCGCAGGTGCAGTAGGAAATCACGCTCCAGTGCTATGGGGAGTGCCTGAAAAAGATATAAAAGCTGGGGTAGCTCTACCATCTTAACAGCATTAATCCGCCCCAACCAGGAGATATATAGTGGCTTCCATCTCTTAAGATCTCGTTTAAGCTGCGATTCCAGTGGGGGAAGTTTGCCTTGTATAGGTCGCCAATTTTAGGAGTGAGATGCACACCAAGATAGAGCAGGGAGTGTTTGGCCCAGTGAAATGTTGTTTGGCCCCGTAATGCCGCCACAACTGCATCTGAGAGTGTGAGATTTAATATGGAAGATTTAGAGAGGTTCACTTTGAAACCAGAGACCCGCTCAAAGTTTCGTAAATCCTCCTGTACCGCTCCGAGGGAGGTGGAGGGTTCCGTCAGTGTTAACAGAACATCGCCTGCAAAGAAGGATGCTTTATGCTCCTTGCCTCCAAAACGTATGCCCCGTATTGCCTCGTTGTCACGGAATCGAGTAGCTAGGGGTTCGATGCTAAGGGCAAATAGAAGGGGAGAAAGAGGGCAGCCCTGACGCGTGCCTCTGCCAAGGGCAAAGGGGAGAGACTGGTGACCATTAACCACTACCCGCGATTGCGGGAGGTGGTAATTGGCCCGGACCATATTAAGGAACCCCTCCCTAATGCCGAGTCTCTGCATGGTGAGGAAGAGGAAGGACCAGTTGACCCTATCAAAAGCCTTCTTGGCGTCAAGCCCTACCAAGATTACGGGAATTCGGAACTTTGAGACCTTTTCTATGAGATGTATTGTGCGTCGGATATTGTCATGCGTTTGCCGACCCTTTATAAAGCCTGACTGGTCTGGGTGGATTAGCGTGGGCATCAAGTCCTCAAGTCTGGCAGCCAATATTGAAGAGTAAAGCTTCGCATCTAGATTAAGTAAGGCTATGGGCCGGTAAGAGGCACAGAGCTGAGGGTCCTTCCCCGGTTTGGGGATGACAGTCCCGGCCATCGAGGGCGAAACCCTGGCCTCTAACGCAATAGCATTAAACAAGGAGGTTAGATGAGGAGTCAGCTCGGAGGCAAAGCATTTATAAAAGTGTGCCGTGAGGCCGTCCGGGCCCGGTGCCTTGTGTGATTTAAGCTTATTAATGGCTTGTCCGACCTCCTCTGCTGTGATGGGAGTATCTAACGCGTCCGCTGACGCAGGTGTTAGGCGGGGGAGGTCTAGTGAGTCAAGGTATTCCTGTTGCAGGATGGGATATGGGGGGGCTCCTCGGTAGAGGTCACCATAAAAGGCCCCGAAAATGTTAGCTTTACTGTTATCGTCATGGGAGAGGCGTCCGTCAGCGTTGAGAATACCCCCTATATATTCACGCTCTCGCTTTTCTCGCAGCTTGCGTGCAAGGAGTGTCCCAACCTTATCCCCCTGCATGTACGACATCTGTCTCAGTTTGAGTAATGTGTATTCGGCCCTATTTTGATAGATAGCCCTGAGCTTCCCCCTCAGAGCTGTGAGCTGTCTCTGCAGTGTCCGAGTCGACTGGTCCTTGTGCGCTTTTTCAGCGGCCTCCAGATCTGCCTCCAAAGCCAAGCGTTCCTTCGCTCTTTGCTTATTAAGGGCGGCGTTAAGTTGGATGCATTTACCTCGCAAGACCGCTTTAAAAGCGTCCCAATTATTTTGCGGGGATGTGTCTGCCGGGGCATTAAGTGAGAAGAACTCAGTAATTGCCGACTGCAGGTCTTTCCTGAGAGATGTGTCCCTAGTAAGAGAGGCTGGAAAATACCACCTGGCTGTGTCGGGTTTGGGACCCCCCCCACTCGAAGCTAATAGAGACGAGGCCGTGGTCCGAAACTGAAATTGGCAGGATCTGTGCGGCTCGCAGGGAACCCTGAAATGTTTGGCTGATAAAAATGTGGTCAATCCTAGAGTAGGTGTGGTGTACATGAGAGAAGTAAGTATAATCTCTGGAGTCAGGATTGAGTGTCCGCCATGCATCTAGGAGGCCTAGGGTGTGGAATTGTTGCTTGAGTCGTTTAGGGAAGCAGATGGGGGTTGACCTATCAGTGTGAGAGCTGTCTAATGTGTCTTGCCAAGTGAGATTAAAGTCGCCAATGAGGATCACTGGGCCCTCCGCGAAGCCACCTATTAGATCAAGTGTGTCAGAAAGATAAGTCGCCTTACCTGTATTGGGTGTGTACAGAGAAATAAAGGTGCACACGATGCCCCGCAGCCTCCCCTTCACCATAAGAGTTCTCCCCTCCCGGTCGGTTTTAACGGCTTCTGGCTGGAATTTAGCTGAGGACCGGAAAAGCAGAGCGACTCCGTTGTGTTTGATGCTGGCCGATGATTGGTAAATTAATGGATATGCTCTATGACGGAGTCGTCCATTCTCCGATCGTTTCAAGTGCGTTTCCTGGCACGCCACTACCTCGAATTGATGGTCAGTGATATATTTCCACATTTTTTGCTGTTTTTGCAGCAAATTAAGACCTTTAATATTCCAGGACGCTATTGAGACCATCGAGAATGTTTAGCGTCTCTGCCGCTCTCAATGCACTCCAGCAGAGAACCACCCCATCCAGTATACAACTGCGGTGCTAGCGCTAGCGTGACTGCCCTACTGAATGCCTCCCCATGCGACCGGAAGGACCGTAACCCCCACTCACCACCACCAGGAGCATCCCCCCCCCCAAGCCCATTCCCCAACAACCCCAAAGGAAAAAGAAGCCAATACGCCAACAGGCTCTTGGCAAGAAACTTCATAAAGAAGCGAAACAATAACTTGGGCAGTACGGTCAAGACCCGTACACCCGGCTGCCATGCTTCTGTGTCAGAGAGAGTACTTGTAAAGTCTGTGGATGTCGAGCACTCCTCTGCAGCGTGGTGTGAAAGATTGGCATGCTTCTCCTACCGCCTAGTCGGACCCTCGCAGACACCCCCGGGGGTTTTACACGAAAGTGTGAAACAGGAACCTCAAGTCTCCACTCGAAGGAAGACTCAATGCGCCGAACATGGGAGTCACTTGGTTGACGGTCTGTGTTTTGTAACTGTTTGCCATGATCGGGTCTCTCGTCTGGGTCAGTCCTCGCCGGTAGAGGGACCTGGAGCGTCCCCGTCCGTTGGTGCCGGGAGGCCGAGGACCCGCAGCCCCTCATTCAGCTCCGTTACATGATGGGACTTGTTCCGATATTTGAAGACGAGACCAAAAGGATAAGTCCACCGGTATTTGATATTGTCCTCTCGGAGCTTGGAGGCGACCGGCCGTAGAGAGTGCCGTCGTGCCAGGGTGGCAGGTGCCAAGTCCTGAAAAAGAGAACATTTGTATCCTTGAAAGGAGGTCTCATCTTTTTTCCGCGCCACTCCCAGTATGGCCTCTTTCGTTTGAAAGGAGTTGAGTTTCACTAGGACGTCCCTTGTTCGTTTACGTTCGCCCGTCTGCGAGGATCCAACTCGATGGACGCGGTCAATCTTGTTCTTTAATTGACGTGGAGCCAGTAATTCCATGAAGAGCCCCACGACGAAGGCCTCAAGGTCGGGCCCCTCCGCGCCCTCCTCCAGGTCTCGGATACGTATGTTATCCCGCCGAGACCTGTTCTCCAAATCTTCCATCTTCAGCAGCAGCTGTCACAGTTGGGACTGGGTTGCCAACTGGGATTCGTGTAGGCTGTGGGAGCGGGCATCGAGGGCCTGTGTCTGTTCCTCCACCTCCAGTACCCTGGAGCCTACCGCGTCCACATCCTGGCACAGGGAGGTCAACTGACCCGTGAGGTCGGCTTTCAGTTGGTCCATGGAAGCATGGAGGACGTTCTTCAGTTCTTGACAGAGGTCGGTTTTAAAATCGCGTAGCGTGGCTACCAGATCCTCTCTGGTGAGCGCCATAGCTCGCGCCTGGCCCAACTCGTCTGAAGTGGAGGTCTTACCCGCGGCTGTAAAGTAACGTGAGACTTTGTTTGCGGTCTTCTTAGGTGGCATAAGGGCTTGTGCGGCGAGGAACACCTGGGCTCGGACCGGTTTGTGTAGTGGAAAGGCGTCCCGGGGGCTCCCCAGTCTCTGCAGGCACTCCGCGTAGTCCCAGGCTAGACAGCAGTTAAGGGGTAGTTGCGGCCATCTTAAGGTCAGGCATCTAGGGCGGGAAGGCAGACCCTATAGGCGAAGTAATCAGTCGCAACTGCCTCAGCCACAGGGCGGGACAGGGGGGGAGAGAGTAGAGCTTCACTCACCTCCTGTGGTCAGGCAGCGTTGAACTGGGGACCCCCCAGGGCCTAGTCAGGGTGCCGGCGTCATTTTAAGGTCAGGCAGGGCAACACGTGGAGACCTCTCCCAGCAAGGGAGTCACCAGTCACGTCATGTATTTTTGTGTGCTCTCGCTCCTAGCACCTATCACCGTCAGCCCGCACCTATCTCATGACCTCTGGGGGCTCCCAGATGTCGCATGCAGCTCCAGGTGCAGTTCCGGCTACGATCCAATCACTTCGCGGCCGTGCGTCAGTTCCCCCGCGGCCGCGGTGGCGGGGCGGGCAGGGGCGGATCCAGGCGACCCACGCAGCGTCGGAGCCCCGGGGATGAGCGGACGCGGCCGGAGCTACAGTGCGCCAGGAATGAGGGCAGATGGCGGGCCCGAGGTCGCGCTCGTTCTGGCTCGCGCTACTCTTCGCTGCAAAATGGAGGACGCTCCAGCCCCAAGTCTCACTGTAGCAGATGGTCCACTCCTCCGTCTCAGGATAGCCGCCAGGCTCAGTCGCTGCATTGTGGGTCGGTGCCGCTACAAGACCCACTGCTGTGAGCCATGCTCGGCTCTCTGAAGGTCAGTGAAATCGCTTAGGACAGCCACGGGAGTCCGGAGCTGAAGCGGCTCATGTCCGCTCAGCCATCTTGCTTGGCCACGCCCCCTGTATATACTTTTTGAAAGAAATACATATGTGTTGTACTACTTGCACTGAAATTTGATGAAGTTTTGAATCTCCTTCTTATAATGGATGGTTGTGTAATATATGACATTGATCAAAGATGTATGTTTTTTAATGGTGTGTAAATTTATGAATTTCATATGATGCATAATTTTTAATGTTTTTAATAAAATTCAGCAGGTATTTCAACATTATTCAGTAGGTGTCTTGTGGCATTGCAAATATAGACACATGGGTTTTTGGTATACTTGATATGAATGGTTGAAAGTTTCTTTATTTTTACGTGGTTACCGAAGGGAATTAAATTTTTCTTTGACTTGTTACGCTCTGTCCCTTTGGTATGTGGGGCCTCTCTCTCTTTATTGGGGGATTCTGCTAGCAAGACATCAGCATGTTAAGGCAGCAGACTGACTACTAGCAAAGACGCTTCCAATGCACAACAGTTCAATGCAATATGTATTACATTACCAGCAGAGAGAAAGAAGGACAGGCCAATGGCAGTGTATCATCCGTGTGCTACACACACAGCTCCCACTGTCTCAGGCTTGCTGCGCCTTCTAGCACCCCGGCAGCAGAGGGGGTAGGCAGTACAAGGACCTGGCAGCCGAACGGGTCAGTCCGCCTGAAGCAGCTGTCGATGGGGATAGATAGTCCCCTGGTAATCAGCAGAAGGTGCTTGCTCTAAGCAGGAGTATACTAAAATATGGGCACAATGAAGTATAAAGACTTCACACCTGGCTGTCTTCAGCCTTACTAAAGTAGCAATAAGGGAACGACAAAAGGACATGCCCTGACTAGAAACCTTCTCTTTCCTACCAACAGAATCTGCTGACCCACCCCCATTTTCTTGCAATCAACCTTATGGTAGTGATATTGAAGGTCTGATGAGTATTCCCCTGCTATAAGGTCCACAAAGAATTTTACTGTAAATTCTAGCTCCATCCTGCTACACTTCAGTGTTCCCTTCAATTTTAGGAAAGCAGTCAATACACTTCCATTTCATGGAGTACTGTACTCCACCATACATGTTGTGCCATGTCAAACAAGGTATGCAAAAGAAACAATTGATGGACGGAATCCTGGACAATGCAAACATTCACCCCCAGTCACAAGGATCTGGGTTAAATCCATCATTCTTCTGCTCACCACACCAACCCAGTTTGGACCCAGCCATATGCAAATCAGTCTTGACCCTGTTCCTTGTGGGAACAGTCCAGCCCGAACTGCCAAGCTAGGTCCTCCCTGGACCGGAAACAAGCATCCTGGGACCGGTTTCAGGGCATCACCCTTCATCAGCCAGGCTAGCTTGAATCCAGTGGTGTAGTGAGCACGGGACCCACGTCTGGGCATACCCTTCCCACTTAGGGCGACATATGCAAAAGAAACAATTGATGGACGGAATGCTGGACAATGCAAACATTCACCCCCAGTCACAAGGATCTGGGTTAAATCCATCATTCTTCTGCTCACCACACCACCCCAGTTTGGACCCAGCCATATGCAAATCAGTCTTGACCCTGTTCCTTGTGGGAACAGTCCAGCCCGAACTGCCAAGCTAGCTCCTCCCTGGACTGGAAACAAGCATCCTGGGACCGGTTTCAGGGCATCACCCTTCATCAGCCAGGCTAGCTTGAATCCAGTGGTGTAGTGAGCACGGGACCCACGTCTGGGCATACCCTTCCCACTTAGGGTGACATATGAAAAAGAAAGAATTGATGGACGGAATGCTGGACAATGCAAACATTCACCCCCAGTCATAAGGATCTGGGTTAAATCCAGCATTCTTCTGCTCAAACAAGGTGTCATCTAAGATGAATCTCACTCATTCCAGCAATCAGACTCTCACCTTAGACCTTGGTATTACAATGTACAGGCCTAGACTTTCAGTACAAATAATAATACAGACACTTATAGAGCGCAACAGCTACCTCAAACAGAGGTGTCCCGGCGCTAAAGCGATTAGTAGTGCGTGGATGGCAAGGCCCCCGGCCCAATCATTCTGCCCTAAAGAGCCAGGTCTTAACCAGTTTCCTGAAAAGGGATTCTGTGTCAATATTGCAGAAATCATTTGGCAAGGCATTCCATAATTTGGCCACCCCGACCGTGAAGGATCTGCCCCCCATGCGAGCCTTCTTGAAACGAGGTGTGCAGAGAAGCATTTGAGAGTTGGATCTTAATGATCGAGACTGCTTATAACCGTGTAATCTTTGTTTTAGGTAGTTGGGGCATTTTCCATGTGTGGCTCGGAAAGCCAGCGTCAGTGCCTTGAACTCAATTCTTTTGGCCACTGGTAGCCAGTGGAGCTCCTTTAAATGCGGAGAGACGTGTTCGCGGAAAGGGACCCGCCTAATCAGTCTCGCAGCCGCATTTTGAACCATCTGAAGACGTCTAATTAAATACTTTGGCAGGCCAAGATAAAGACAATTCGCATAGTCCAATCTAGATGTTACTACTGCGTGGACTATGGTTTTTCTGCATTCTTCTGGCAGCATATGCAGGAATTTCTTCAAGTTTCTTAGTTTACAGAAACATGTAGCTGTTATCTGCCGTATGTGTGCTGAAAATGAGAGATCGGGCTCCCACTTCACACCCAGATTTTTTACACAGTTTGTAGGGGGGGGGAGGTCCCATTTCCACTGTCCACCATAGAGCTGGTGCCGGAGGTGGCTCTTTTCCGAAGAACATCACCTCTGTCTTTCCTGCATTGAGCTTGAGTTTATTGTTGTTCATCCACAATGCTATATCTTTCAGGCAGCCCTTGAAACTCCTGAAGGCAACCTCAGTATGCTCTTTAAAGGTGAAGACCAGCTGGGTGTCGTCAGCATACAAAATGGCTTTGACCCCCCAGTTGGCTATCAGCGAGAACAGTGGAGCCAGATACAAATTAAACAGGAGTGGACTCAGCGCTGACCCCTGAGGGACTCCACACCAAAGCTGTTTAGGTTTAGACACAAAGGGTTGCAGTGCAACTTTCTATGAGCGATTATTTAAGTAGGAGATAAGCCAGGCCAGTGCCATACCCCCTATGCCCATCTCCTGAAGTCTTCTTGACAGCGAGGTGTGGTCGACGGTATCGAAAGCCGCCGATAGATCCAGGAGCACCAGCATCGCGGATGCTCCCGAATCCACCGCCAGTCCCACCGACTCCGCCACCTCCAGAAGGGCCGTCTCGGTGCTAAAGCCCGAACGAAAGCACGATTGGGTATCATGTAGGATGCCCTTACTCTCGATAAAACTTGACATTTGTCGCTGCACCAGTTTTTCCAGCATCTTAGCTGGTGCTGGTAGCAGAGAGATAGGCCTGTAATTATTCAAGTCCTCAGGCTCCCCATTAGGTTTTTTCCTCAGGGGAAGTAGTGTGGCATGTTTCCAGATTTCTGGGAAGGTGCCCGACGCAAGGGTGAGTTCCATATGTGCGTCAGCACGTGTACTAGGGAGTGAGCCATCACTTTCCACAATTTGGGGGGACAAATGCTACAGGTGTGTTAAGTAGACTAACAAAGAGTCAGGATGCCAGTTTCATGTGTGGGTGGGTTACTTATGAGAGGGGTTTACACCAGTTTACCAGGCAGGGGACATTCCCATCCCAAAAGAGAGTATGTGGATCTGTAGAGTTGACAGACATGGATTCTTTTAAGTTATGGGCTTGTGACTCTTAGATGTTTTTCACTTGTCTTTTAAGTAGTTAAATCCACAGGAGAATAAACCCTCTCAGGAATTGTGTTTTTGTGATTAAAAAGAGGACTTCTCCAAAATTTGAAGGCTAAAATTATCAACTGTAATAAAAATAGTACCTGTATTCTAGAGAGAAATGGAGAGTTGGCAGTTGGTCATGAGACAGGATAAAACATATGCATAGTCTTAGAAACTATATTACAGGAGGTCCAGATGCAAGTGCAATGTAGGAGTAAAAAGAATGAAACTGGTATCAACATATAGGTATGGAGTGTTTATACTGTTTAAATCTCGACGTGTGCAGTGCACTAATCCCTATTTGTACAACAGCATAAAGAATGGAGTGAGTGTAAGAAATTGGTTTACTGGTTGAAAGGGGTGGAAACCCCCTCAGGCAACAATGAAATCTTTGTTAGGGTGAACCAAAAAGTCACTTAATTAACCTGCACTTAACCTTCTGGTAGCTGTGCACATTAAGTGAGGCTTAACTTAGAGGCAATGTGTAAAATGTTAGACCTGTCATCCCTAGGATGGTAATTCCCTAGACTTATTGCCTTTTACCTCCAGTTTTGATGATTTTTTTAGGAGTCTGAGCAATTTACCACTGCTAACCAGTGCTAAAGTGCGTGTGCTTCTCTTCTACACATGGTGACATTGGTGTATACCTGATTGGCATATTTGATTTACTAGTAAGTCCCTTGTAGCGTGGTATAACATATACCCAGGGCCTGTAAGTCAAATGCTACTAGTGGACCTGCAGCACTGATTGTGCCACCCACATAAGTAGCCTTTCAAACCTGTCTCAAGCCTGTCATTGCAGTGCCTGTGTGTGCAGTTTACTGCCACTTGGACTTGGCATTTAAAACTACTTGCCAACCATCAAACTTCCCTTTTTATTACGTATAAGTCACCCCTAAGGTAGACTCTAAGTAACACTAAGGGCCGGGTGCCATTTCTCTGCACTTGCTGCTCTGAGTGCCTGACAGCCTGCCTCAAATACATGTCTGGGGTGGGTGACAGCTACACTTTGTGCATTCCCTCTAGACAGCCACAACACAGGAAGGATAGGTGTGTTGGAGTACCCATCTACATACATCTGCATTCTGATGACCGTGCCTGGACAGGATGAAAGGGAGGGGCTAAAACTTCACTTGAATAGGCAGTGTCCTGTCCCCACACAAAGGACTGTTACAACCCACATATAGCCTGGCAGACAGGACTGGGTTGAAAGGGATACTTGTGTACTTCAGAGTGCTGCTTTGAAGCCACCCCCACATTAAAGGCACTGTTGGGAATAAGTACTGGGTCTCTGGCCCCCTAAAATCAGACACTACTGGACTTGTAACTGAAGCTCTGTCAAAAGAACTTCTATGCTACTTAAAGGACTCAACTGGATTGCTGATCTGGAAGGCCTGCTTTCTGTTTGTTGCCCTGCTGCCTGCTGCTCTCTGACTCTGCTGAAGGACAGCTGGACTCTTCCATCACTCCAAGTGATCTCCAAGGGCTTGTTGGCTTGCCTCCAGTTACTTGAGACTCAGGGATAGCAAAGTCTCTACCCCTGCTCCTGTGCCTGGCTCACTGGAAGCGGCCCAGATACTTGCAACATGGATATTGATGCATCTTCCGGCTGTGTGTAGCAGAACCAGCGAATCGACCCAGTTGTGGGAGTAAAATTGGTGCATCGCATCAAAACCAGTGCTTTGCCTCCAGAGATCGATGCACTAGGAAGCGTATCGCCACCGCTGCAGCTTGGTGAGATCGATGCAATCCCCTCAACTGTGTGGCAGAATCTGGTGCATTGCTCGACGCCTCTCAACTCCGGCACCCTTCTTCAGAACTGGTGCATCGCCTTCACTGTGTGGAGAAGATCGAAACATTCTGCGAACCTTAACATTAATGCATCTCACTGTTTTCGACTAGGAAAGGGACTTGTTCACTGGCGCCTGTGTGGGTTCTGTAGCCGGCCAGTGCTCCATTGCAGTCAGCCCGAACGTTGACTTTGCCCCGGTACAGTGCAACATAAATTAACTTTTTGCGCTATGTGCTTCTAAGTGCTTTGCTGCATGTATTTCTCTAAAATTCAATATCTCAACTTCTGTACATTTGATTTTTGTCATTTTGATCTTGTGTTGTTCAGAATATAACAATCCACTTTTCTAAACCGGTGTGGAATCTTTTTGTGGAATATTCATTGTGTTACTGTGTGAGTGTGTTGCACAAATACTTTACGTATTGTCTCTTTAGATAAGCCTGACTGCTCTGTGCCAAACTACCAGAGGGTGAGCACAGGTTATCTTTTAGCATGTATCTAGCTTACCCTGACTAGAGTGGTGTTTCCTGCCTGGCCTGGGTACATACCTCAGCCAACCAGGAATCCCATTTCTAACATTGGTGATCAGCAGTGAATTTAGGACTTGTGTTTGTGCAATCAAAATATAGTCACTCATTGTTCACTACAACTCTGTACTGAGACCAATTCGAGCCTATTTCAATTCTCCCTGTTCTGACATCTTTTGATTTTTCAAAAGTCCTTTTGCCCAAGTCCCATTTTTTCTCCAATGTCTGTGGTCGTACCTGGCAATATGGAATTCGAGTTGGCCAACCTGGAGACATACACAGTGGCCCACTTAAGGGGTTCTGCCAGGAGAGAAGGGTGTTCTATAATGGAAATGCTAAGAAGGCAGAGCTTCAGAAAGCCTTAAGAGCTTGGGCAGCAGCCCACCCAGAAGGAGAAGTGGATGAGGAGGAGGGATCTGAGTCTGAGGAAGAATCAGAGCGGGACTTGACAGAGGGTCTTGTCAGCCTACAGAGGGGTGGAACAATGTTCTCCAAGGACAGGAAGTCCACTCTAGACCAGGCAGCATTGTGTACTCAATGAACCTGTCCCCAGAGGTGACAGGAGGGAGGAGAGGAAACTAAAACTAGAGCTTGCCAAGATTGACAGGGAGCAGTCCCTTGCTAAATTAGAGAAAGAACAAGCTGTAGAAGAGAAAAGGTTGGCCAATGAGGAAAGGAAGATGATTGCCCATGATCTTAGCCTCAGAGAGCTGGATATTAGAGCCCTACAAGTGGGGCTGAGCAGCAACAATATTGGTGGCAGCATACATGCAGTAGCTTCACATGAGTCCATATTTCATATTCCCAAAAGATATGGTGCCCAGTTATGGAGTGGGGTATATAGATATATGGTTGCCAGCCTATGAATTGGCTTTGAAAGTGCACAGGATCCCAGAGGAGTTCTGGACTGGGGGTAGTTTATGGTGGCACATGTCCGCAGTGGGGACGGGCACACTCCTTACATTAGAAATGGAGGACCAGACCAGCTACACTGCCAGTCAGCAAGTTTTGGCTGACCCCTTAGAAGTACAGGCAACAGTCCAGGGCCAGTCACAAACTCTCTTCACAAACATGCGTGGATTTCTTGGACTATGCTGGTAAGGCACTGAAGGGCTGGGTGAGGGGCAGCAACGTTAATGATTATGAAGGGTTGTACAACTTGTTTTTAAAGGAGCACATTCTTGATACTTGTTTCCTAGAGCTGTGCCAACACTTGGTTGAGAGCAAGCTTACTGACTTCAGGAAGCTTGCTGAGGAGGCAGACCTCTGGGTCAGCATCAGAGTGCCCAAAAGGTTATCTGGGGGACTCCCAAAAGGGTGATCAGGGTTCCCACCAGGCCCTCAAAACAACTCACAGGGGAGAGGGTCTAGTTCACATTCCCAATCTGGCCACAAGAAGAAAAACTACCCTGACAAAGGTCAGCAGCTCAAGCCCCTGTTATTCAGGTCTTCTGAAAGTTGCAGTGAGCCCTGCCATGCCTGTGGACTGTTTGTTGAGTAATGACCTGGAAGGAAGTGTAGCTCAATGCTCATGTGGAGATGTTAGGGTTACCTGACTGGATGTGTGCGACCACACGGTCCATGGCTGCCCAGGATGGGAGTCAAATTAGGCTGGAGCCTGGAAAATGCCCCAGCCAGCTGCTAGGAAGGGGAGAGGCAGAGGGCGTGGGAAACCAGCCTCTGAATGTACCTCCTGTTGGGAAGGATGACCCATCAAGGAGGAGTTCTGTAGGGCACAAGAGCTGGCTCACAAAATTCCTCTGGCAGGACACCTGAGTCAAGACAAGACCTTTGCAAGGTGTGTCCCCCACTTCTATTAGCCTAGGATAAAGAATTGCTTAGATGCGATTTGTAGGACTTGAGTGACCTTCGAGGCCAGTGGGAAGACAGGGCAAAGGCTGAAAGCTCTGTTAATCGTTTGCCTGTTTTTGGCACACCCTTTGGGTGGGTGGGCATTGACATTGTTAGGCCTATGGGTCCCCAAACTACATCAGGCAACAGGTTTATCCTGGTTCTGATGGATCATGCCACTAGGTATCCAGAGGCAATTCCTCTGAGAACCATGACTGCACTTGCAGTGGCAAAGGCCCTGATGGAGATTTTTCCCCGAGTGTGTTTCCCTAAGGAAGTTATGTCTGGGAGGGGTACAAACGTCATGGCTGCTTATATGTAGTCAATATGAAAGGAGTGTGGGGTAATCTACAAGCTGTCCACCTCTTACCATCCACAAACGAATGGGCTTCTTGAGAGGTTCAACAAGACCCTGAAGGGCATGATTAGAGGCCTGCCTGATGCCCTGAGGAAAAAGTGGGATATCTTTTTACCATGCCTGTTGTTTGCTTACAGAGAGGTTGCACAGAGAGGAGTGGGTTTCAGGCCCTTTGAGGTGTTGTGTGGGTACCCAGCCAGAAGACCTCCGAGTCTGGTGAAAGAAGGGTGGTAACATTTTCCCAGGAAGGTACCCTAGGATATAGTGAGCTACATTCTGGCCTTCAGAAACCAGATGGGTAAGTTATGGAAGCAAGCTTTCAGTAACCTTGTAGCTAGCCAGGAAGTCATGAAGGAGTGGTATAACAAACATTCTACCACTGTGGAGTTTCAACTTGATCAAAAGTGTGGGCAATGGAGCCGATATAGCCCAAGGCCCTCTAGGGTCACTGGAATGGGCCCTATGAGGTGATTGAAAGAAAGGGTGAGGCCACCTACCTTGTGGACCTCAAGACCACTAGGCAACCCCACTTTGAGAGGTCTGAGCTCACCATACTGTTGGTGACAGATGGAGATGAGGAAGATAAGAGTGAACCTCTCCCTGACCTCTTGGACTCCAAGGAGAAGGATGGGTCAGTGGAAGGAGCAATCCTTTCCCCTACTCTAACTCCTGAGCAACAGAGAGATTGCCACCAAGTGTTACAACAATACTCTTCTCTGTTATCCCTTATCCCTGGGACTACCCAACTGTGTACTCATGATGTGGAGACAGGGGACAACCTCTGTGTTAAGAATGAGTATTACGGGTTGCCAGATAAGGTGAGGTCCAGCATTAAGGCTGAAGTGCCCAAAATGCTGGAGTTGGGGGTGCTAGAACCCTCCAGTAGCCCATGGTCCAGTCGTGTGGTTCTGATGCTAAAAGTTGCCCTACCGGGCACCACTCGTGAAGTGAGGTTCTGTGTGGATTACAGAGGGATACATTTAGTGACTTAGACAGATGCTCACCCCATCCCCCGAGCTGATGATCTGATTGAAAGGTTAGGGGCTGCCCAGTATCTCAGTACCTTTGATCTTGCATCAGGTACTGACAGATTACCCCAACAGAGAGAGCAAAGAAGAGATCAGCCTTCTCCACTCCAGAAGGCCACTATCAGTTACGGTGATGCCCTTTGGTTTAAAGAATGCCTCTGCCACCTTCCAGAGGCTGGTGAACCAGGTCCTTGGTGGTATGTAGGCCTTCTCTACTTCCTATCCGGTGACATAGCTGTCTTTCTTAGCAGCTGGAAGTACCACCTTTTTATCCTCCAGGAAGTGTTTCAGGCCCTGACACACGCAGCCCTGACTATCAAAGCAAGTAAGTGCTAGATAGGGCAGGTCTTTGGTGTACTGGGGACGCCTGGTGGGCAAGGGGAAGGTGCAACCCCTTCAGGTCAAGATAGAAACCATCAAGGCCTGGCTGACCCCAAAACTCAAACTGAGGTCAGGGCATTCTTGGACTTTAATGGGTACTGTTGGGGGTTTGTCAAGGGATATGGCACCATTGCTGCCCCCTTGACTGAGCTGACTTCCAGTAAGCAACCCAGAAATGTGATTTGGACAGAGACATGCCAACTGCATTTGACCCCCTTAAGCAAGCCATGTGCACAGCTCCTATCCTCAGGGACCCTGACTTCTCCAGGGAGTTTATCGTTCAGACAGAGGCCTCAGAGTATGGCATGGGGCAGTACTATCCCAACTTAATGAGGAGGGCCTAGACTAACCTGTAGCCTTCATCCCCAGGAGGTTACTCCCCAAGGAACAGAGGTGGAGTGCTACTGAGAGAGAAGCTTTTGCTGTGGTCTTGGCACTGAAGAAATTGAGGCCATACCTGTTTCGTACTCACTTCCTGATTCAGAATGACCACAGGCCCCTCAGGTGGCTCTTGTAAACAAGGGGTGAGAACCAAAAACTATTGAGGCGGTCCATTTCCCTACAGGGTATGGACTTCAGGGTGGAACACAGACATCGGATAGACTACGCCAATGCTGATGGTATATCTAGGTTTTTCCGCCTTAGTGATGAGAACACCCTAGGGGTTGGGTAGATCTCCCAACTTTTAGCCTGGGAGGCATGTGTTAGAACTGTCATCGTTAGGGCGGTCTTTGCCCAAACATTTTGCCTTATACCTCCTGTTTTGCTGATTCTTTTCTGTTGGCTTTAGGACTCTGAGCACTTTACCCCTGCTAACCAGTGCTAAAGTGCGTGTGCTTCTCCCCTAAACATGGTAACATTGGTGTATACCTGATTGGCATATTTGATTTACTAGTAAGTCCCTTGTAAAGTTGTATAACATATACCCAGGGTCTGTAAGTCAAATGATACTAGTGGGCCTGCAGCACTGATTGTGCCACCCACATAAGTAGCCTTTCAAACCAGTCTCAGGCCTGCCATTGCAGTGCCTGTGTGTGCAGTTTACTGCCACTTCGACTTGGCATTTAAAACTACTTGCTAAGCCTCAAACTCCCATTTTAATACATATGTCACCCCTAAGGTAGGGCCTAAGAAACCCTAAGGGCAGGGTGCTATGTAAGTAAAAGGTAGGATATGTGTGTTTCATCTTTACATGTCTTGATAGTGACACAGCCCCAAATCAATTTTTCACCACTGTGAGGCCTACCCCTCTCATAGGCTATCATTGGGAATTCCTTAATATACATTCAAGCTGTAATTCCTGATCAGAGAGGAGT
This sequence comes from Calotriton arnoldi, assembly GCA_963921515.1. NCBI lineage: Eukaryota > Metazoa > Chordata > Amphibia > Caudata > Salamandridae > Calotriton > Calotriton arnoldi. The sequence continues at coordinate 49,037 of CAWUFW010021516.1, forward strand.
AGCTTTTTCATGTTTCATATCTTTGGAATGGTAGTAACAAATTCTCCTCACTGGTGAAGATGGATCTGACATTACTGTTTTAGAAATGCCACTTTTAGAAACTGGACATTTCTCTGCATGTACTGCGCTGTGTGCCTGACAGCCTGTCTCCAATGTACGTGTGGAGTGGGTGACGGCTACACTTTGCGTATTCCCTCTAGACAGCCACAACACAGGAAGGATAGGTGTGTCTGAGTGCCCATCTACATACATATGCATTCTCATGGCCTTGCCTCGGCAGGATGGAAGGGAGGGGCTAACACTTCACTTGAAATGGCAGTGTCCTATCCCCACACAAAGGACTGATTACCCAGCACAGATAGCCTGGCAGACAGGACTGGGTTGAAAGGGATACTTGTACTCTTCAGAAAGCTGCTTTGAAGTCACCCCCACATCAAAGGCACTTTTTGGTATAAGTACTGGGTCTCTGACCCCCTAAAATCAGACACTACTTGACTTGCAACTGAAGCTGTGCCAGAAGAGCTGCTGTGCTGCTCAACGGTCTCAACTGTACTGCTGATCTGTAAGGCCTGCTTTTCTGTTTGTTGCCCTGCTGCTCTTTGACTCTGCTGAAGGGTAGCTGGACTCTGCCTTTACTCCAAGTGATCTCCAAGGGCTTGTTGTCTTGCCTCCTGTTGCTTGAGACTCAGGGATATTAAAGTCTGTACCCATGCTCCTGTGCTTGGGTCACTGGTAGTGGCCCAAATACTAGCAACCTGGAGTTTGACACATCTCCTGTCTGCATGTAGCAGAACCGGCGCATCAATCTGGTTGCTGGAGTAAAATCAGCACATTGCCTCAAAACCAGCGCCTTGCCTCCAGAGTTCGATGTATCGGACAGCGTATCACCACTGCTGCAGCTTGGTGAGATCGACTCATCCCCTTGACTGTGTGGCAGAATCCAGTGCATCGCTCAATGCCTCTCGACTCCAGCACCTGTCTTCGGAACTGGCACATTGCCTTAACTGCGCGGAGAATATCGACGCATCTTGCACCTGCAGACTTTGACATCGGTGCATCTCGCTGTTTGCGACCATGAAAGGTACGTTGTTCACCGAGGCCTGCGTGGGTCCTGTAGCTGGCCGGAGCTCCATCGCCGGTCGGCCTGAACTTTGACTTTGCCCGAGTCCAGCGCAACCTAAAGTAACATATTTAGCGCTACTTGCTTCTAAGCACTTTACTGCATTTATTCCTCTAAAATTCAATATCCCAACTTCTATACCTTGTTGTTTTGTTCAGAATATAACAATCTATTTTTCTAAACCCGTGTGGAGTCTTTTTGTGGTGTATTCATTGTGTTACTATGTGAGTGTGTTGCAAAAATACTTTACACATTGCCTGTTTAGATAAGCCTGACTACTCTGTGTTAAGCTACCAGAGGGTGAACACAGGTTATCTTTTAGTGTGTATCTTGCTTACCCTGACTAGAGTGGTGTTTCGTGCAAGGCCTGGGTGCATACCTCAGCCAACCAGGAATCCCATTTCTAACATAAAGTATTTATGTAGCACACAAATAGTGATAATGTAAAAACACAGCAGAAGAAAAATCCCACATCAATTTAGACAGAGTAAAATGTAATAAATAAAATGAGACCACAACTACAAAATTCCAAACTGTAGAACCAAAGATATGCAATTTTAAAGGCATAAATAAAAATAGCACCAAGAAGGAGAGAGCTCTAACTGTGGGTATCTGGACACGATAGACCCGGACAAAGGCACAGGTTTAGGCCAACCGCAATGGAGTGTGGGCCAAATGCAGGGAATAGGTTTGTCCTGCTGAAAAAGTTACCTTCTCAAAGTCCGGTGAGCAGATTTCACTGGAGGAGCTCAACTGATGCCAGCCAGGGGTCCAGGACCTGGGGAGGCACTTCTTGGGGGTCAGGAACTCACTCCAGCTGAGGCCAGAAGGTCTCAGGAAGGTCCAGTGCAGGCCCAAGCAGGGCCAGTTGCAACAGGTCAGTTGAGCAGTTGCAGGGAGGTCTCTGGAGCTTTTTGTATCCCAGTAGCTTAGCACAGATGGTCAGTCAATGGATCCTTGGAGTCACCCTGGTAGTTCTGGGTTCAAGAAGATCACCCTCTTCCCTTCAAGCAACAAGGCAAGCCTCAAGCAGCAGGGCAGTGCTCTGTACAACAAGGCAGGACTCAAGGGGCAGGGCCGGCCTCTGAAGAAAAAGGCAGGCCTCAAGCAGCAGGGTAGTCCTGTGGTAGCACCAGGACAGTGCTCTGAGAAACAAAGCAGACCTCAAGCAACAAGGCATTCCTCTGGAGTACAAGGTACCCCTTCTTTAGACTTATGCAGGTCCAGGAGTGTACTGAAGAATGGGTCTGAGGATCTCTGGGCCCGATTCACAAAAGTACTCTGGCACAAAATCCTAACTTTACGACTTTCGGTATTCACAAAAGGCATTTAGGAGTAGTAAAGTTAGGATTCCTAACTTTACTAGTCCTAAACTGAGACAAAATCCTAACTTTACGACTTTCGGTATTCACAAAGGGCATTTAGGAGTAGTAAAGTTAGGATTCCTAACTTTACTACTCCTAAACTGAGACAAAATCCTAACTTTACGACTTTCGCTATTCACAAAGGGCATTTAGGAGTCGTAAAGTTAGGAATCCTAACTTTACTACTCCTAAATGCCTTTTGTGAATACCGAAAGTCGTAAAGTTAGGATTTTGTCTCAGATTAGGAGTAGTAAAGTTAGGAATCCTAACTTTACTACTCCTAAATGCCTTATGTGAATCATGAAAGTCGTAAAGTTAGGATTTTGTCTCAGATTACTTTTGTGAATCGGGCCCCTAGTTTATACCTGGTGCCAACTTTGAAGTGGAAGAAACTTCTACAGTTTTTACACGACATATGGTCCTTGAATTTCCTGCCTCCTTGCCAGGCACCACTGGGTCTGGGATTACTAAAAAAAAGTACAAACTTCTTTGTGTGTGTTGAGGCAGCTCCTTTGGAATGTGAGTGGGGCTGTGCATAGCTCCGCCCCTCCCATCTTGTCAGGATGACCCATCCTGCAAACACTTAGTCCCCCTTTATGTCACTGTCTAGGAGGAATTCCCAACGGACAACTGCCAGCTATACCTAGTTATGTGACCTAGGATAAGGGCTACAGGCAGCAAAGGGTTAGGACATGACAATGCCAACTTTATAAATGTAAAAAGGGAAATAGAGGGAGTGTTTAGGACGTGCGCTGTTCTAATGATACTTTCAGGAATCACCACCTTTAGTCATTAAGTGGTTGTGGTGCTTTTATTTCACCTTTTCTTATTTCATTCAAAGTACCAACTATTACGACATTTGATTCATGTCATAGAGGAAGGCACTGTACAATATTCATAAATACAGATAACCATTGACATAAAGCACATTTCAAACAGAAATACTTGAAAAAACCAAATCAATGAACAAACAAATATATACAAAAAACAATATGACAAACATCAGACCAGTTCTTATTTGTATGGCAGTGCAAAAAATTAATACTTGTTGGACAAGCAACATGCCAGATGGAGCTAGATTAACCGAGGTTACAACAGACAGAAAGTCCTGTTTGTATATGGTACATTCCATAAGCTGGTAGTGGCAGTTACTAGCTGTGAGGGGGGTCGACGCGTTTCTGAACCCAAAACATTCTAAGGGTTCTCCTCAGGACCAGGACGGGGTCGGACACTACAATACATAAAAGGGAATTATATGTGATTAGGAAATCCCTGCGTTATTTAGTAGAAAAATGATTTTAGAAACTTTATAAATGTGGCATTTTCAGAAGCGTGACTTGAAATCCGACTTTACCATTAAAGAGGATTCTAAATTACAAAACATGACATTTCACCTTGTTCCCAAACAATAACAATGTTATCCTATGGTAGAGGTAGGCCTCACAGTAGTGAAAAATGAGTTTGTGAGTTTTTCACTGCCAGGACATGTAAAACTTAAAAGTACATGTCTAACTTTTAAAGTACAATGAACTCTGCCCTATGTTCTGTTTAGGGTCTACCCTAGGGGCGACTTAAATGTATTCATAAGGCAGTTTTAGGCTTGGCAAAAGGGTTAATTTGCCAAATCAAATTGGCAGTTTAAAACTGCACACAGGCTGCACCGGCAGGGCTGAGATATTGTTTAAATGGCTACTTAAGTGGTGGCACAATGAGTGCTGCAGGCTCACTAGTAGCATTTAATATACTGGCGCTGGGTATATAGTATATAAAGTATAGGGGATTCTAAGTAAATTAAATATGCCAATCAGCTGTAAGCCAATTTCATCAGGTTTTGGGAGTGTGCACAAGCACTCTAGCACTGCTTAGCAGTGGTAAAATACACAGAGTCCTAAGGCCAACAAAAATGAATTCAGCAAAACAGGATATCTGAAGGAAAAACGTTTGGAGGTGACCCTGCATAGAGGGCCAAGTCCAACACTGAGAGATTCCATTGCTTTCTCATATTTGTGTATAGAACTCACTTCCCATAATGAGTTCAATGCCAGGACTAATTAGCTTTATGCCCCTAAAGCAGATAGAATACGGTTGCCTATGAACCAAGTAGGTAGAAACTAGAGGATAATTTGGTGACTATACACATGATAGAAATAAAAAGTGTGGTAGTGAAACATTTACTTACATGTAACAGCATTAATAACCTAACATTCATAGTTCAATGGTGTAAGGGTGGAGTAATCAAAGTGAGTGTAATTTAATAGGTTGCCTTGAACCTGCAAGTCACTTACCATTGAGAATGTGCACATTTGTTGCGATTCCACTATGTATTATGGCTAGCTCCCTGCCACAGTGTGGCCCAAACAGGCCGACATTAGAATGCTGCCCTTAAAAAGGTAAATTGTTAGAGTAAGGGTTACAGTAAAAGTAGCTTTGGGTTTAGGGTGGGTGTGTGTATGGGTGAGTAAAATTATTTTGATATCAGAGGAACTTGTTTTAGCAGTTTCACTATGCAACAAATGCTAGTTTAAACAAGCATTGGCAAAGCCAATAGGTCTTGCCTATTTGACCTATTGGCTTTGCCAATGCTGGTTGAAGGTGAGGTGAGGACATTGCATGAGTGAAAGTGCATGAGGGTGAGAGCAACACAGAGCTTGGAGTGGAAGTGTTTTCTGAGGGAGCACATGATAAAGACAGCAACTCGGGTTGTAGAGGAGTGGTGGAAGTTGGAGGAATTAAATGAGGCAGAAATCAATATGGAGTAGGGAGTGTTTTCAAGGTAGAAGCATATGAGAAAGAGAGTAACATAAAGGACAGATGGGGTAAGTTTGGAGGGGGAAGTACATGAGGGAGGAGACAGCAACAAAGAGCATGGGGACGGGAGTGTATTCCGGGGGAAAGAAAATGAGGGTGAGATCAACATGGAATGTGAGGGAGGAGATGTTTTGTGGGTGGAGAAGCACATGAGGGAAGGCACGCCAAAGGCAAACCTGTCTGACCCCCGTCCGCACCCGGATTGCACCTTGCGCCAGGACAACTACCGTTTTTTCCTCAATCCGGTATTCTAAAGAGACCCTGTTTCAAGTAAATCATTTAGTAAGAATTCTGTTTGTATTTCGTTCAATTTTAGAAATGATGCAGATTGCCTTCACTGTAATAACTGTAACTTCACCTGCATGGTAGAGAAATCGTGACTTGTTAACCTACGTCATAGCCCTAATGGTCCTATAAGCTCACTCAATTGTTTTCAAATAAACTTTTGCTCTTTGATAAAACATAAATATGAGTTTTTCAAGTTTCTAGGAGCTCATACCCCTCCAATGGTATTCTTAACAGAATCCTGTGAAGATGAAACCTCTGCTCTAGACTTTGTTGCCGGACTCCCTGTTAGTTATGAAGTTGATAGGCTAGATCGAATCGGCAAACGGGGAGGCGGTATAGCTGTAATTTATCTTAAATCATTCAAAGTTATCTCTGAACTTTTAAAACTAGAAGACAGTGAGGCACTATCATTTAAATGTAAAATAAATACCCAAGAAACATTTTATGGAGTGCTAATTTACAGGTCACCTGGTCCCAAGGCACAGATCTTAAATGCATGAAATACTCTTCTAGAGTCCAGCATAAATTACTCAAATTTTACAGTTTTAGGTGATTTGAACTATCATTTAGATGATGCTGAAAATAAAGAATCAGCACTTTTATTGGAAATTTTTAGTTGTTTCAATGTGAACCAGCTGGTGAATTCCAGTACACATAATGCAGGCCATATCCTGGATGGCATTTTTTCAAACTATTCTATCTTGAAGGTAGAAGCTGCACTTCCATTAACATGGTCTGATCACTGCACAGTTCATTTCAGATTAGACTTAAGAGTACAAACGCCCCATAGTAAATTCGGCTGGGATGAAAAAGAAATATCGTGCCTGGAATAAGTTGAATCCCGAAGATTTGGAAGAGCACCTCAAAGTCTCAAGGACGTCGCTATCAGAAAACACAAATGAAACAGTGGGCATGTATAATAAGTGGCTATATGATTCAGCCTCTGTTTTAGTCCCAGAGAAAAATAAGAAAACATTGAGAAATGTTCCATCTGCTCCTTAGTTCTCTCATAGGTTAAGAGAAATGAAGCAGAAATGCCACAGACAAGAAAAAATCTGGAAATCTAGCTACAGGGAAGATGCAAAAGTCAAATACATAAGTGTTATTCAGGAGTTCAAAAATCTCATTATTGATGAGAAAGCGAGATATCATACAGAGAAAATTAAGAATGCTGCTAACTCATCAATAGAACTTTTTAATACCATTCAGACATTAGTGGGTTCCAGTCCTTCGACTGGTCTTCCTCGGAGGCAGCGCTTTTGTGAAAAACTGGCATCACACTTTAAAGAGAAAGTCGAAGCAGTCTACCGCAAATTTGATTCCATTAGATCCCTGCAGGATCCAAGGATCAAATCTCCCCTACAAGAATCTGAGAATGCTGAGCTCTGTGATTTTCCTCTGCTCACAGACACTCAAGTGATCAAGTTAATTATGCATACAAAGTCAGGAGCCCCTTCAGACCCCATTCCACCCAAGGTAATGCATAAATTGGTCCATAAAATAGCCCCAACTCTTACACTGCTATTCAATAACATGATATGAGAAGGATGCTTTCCCGTGGAGTAGAAAAAGGCTCAGGTCTTACCACTTTTGAAAAATATCATCTCTTGATCTGATGGCAGAAAGCAATTATCGACCTATATCTTTATTACCTATTTCTGCTAAAGTCATCAAGAAGCATCTCAATAGAATTGTGTTAGAATACTTGGAGATTAATAATATTCTGAATGAATCATAGTTTGGCTTTAGATCTGGCCAAGGTACTGCGACTAATCGGACACACCATTGACAATGATGGGAGGGCTGCAGTGGTCCTTTTAGACATCTTTGTAGCCTTAGACACGGTGAGCCATACAGTTCTTTTGTAGCGGTTAGTGACAATTGGGATCTCAGGAACTTCTTTTGACCTCCTGGCTTCATTTTTAGGGGATTGCGAGCAAAGGGTGACCCTTGGGGAATTTAATTAAAGACCTTTTATCCTACCTTGAGGAGTTCCCCAAGAGTTGTCTCTCAGCCCTACGCTATTTAATATCTATGCGGCCCCTTTAGCCAAACGTGTTCATTCTTTTGGCTTTGCCTCCATTGCATATGCTGACGACACCCAGATAGTGGTGTTGATCCCAAGTAACATTGAAGAAGTTGCAGATCGGTTCAATAACTGCATGCAGGCCACTGTAAACTGGATGAGAAGTAACTGTTTAAAATTAAACACTTAAAAAACTGAGGTTCTCCTTTTGAAAAAGATGTCACTTTTTGGAACAATTCCTGGTTGCCTCAGCCCCTTGGTCCCCCTCCTCTGTCAGTTTCTAAAGTAAGAAATCTAGGGGTCATATTTGATGCTGAGCTGTCATTTGTGGAGCATGTTAACAAATTGACATCTTCGTCCTTTTCTATTATAAAGACATTGAGGAAGGTGCTACCCTTTATTGCACTTGATCTGCAAAAGTCAGTGATCATCACCCTAGTTTTATATAGGCTTGACTATTGCAATGCCCTCTGTTTGAGCATTAACCAGAGACCTCTAAATAAGTTTCAGATGCTGCAGAATACAGCTTGCCATCTGCTCAAGAAGATCCCCAAATTTAAGTCTGTGACTGCTGAAATGGTGGAGCTCCATTGGCTACCTGTCAGGAAAAGGATCGCCTTTAAGGCTTTATGCTTGGCACATAAAGCACTGCATGGAGTCGCACCTCATAACTTTAAAAGTAAATTCCGATGGTACTTTCCAAAATGAACACTGTGATCAGCCACCACTAGATCTATGATTGTCTAAAGAATTAAGAAAGTGACATGAAATGGTGGCAGTTTTGTACACTGCACTTGCAATTTGTGGAAGGCTTTGCCCTTTTCTCTTTAAAGTCAGGACAATTTTCTTTGCTTTCGTAAGCAACTACAAACCTGGCTGTTTTCAGCACAACTATAGCTATTACTATCCTTGTCGAATAAATATTCTGGTTTTAGGTTGAAGGACGTATTTCTAAGCCAGCACCAAGATGCCTGTGGGCAATCACGCGCTTTAGAAAATTTAAATCAAATCAATCAAATCAAAGTGGCAGCACAAAGCGTTGTGGAATTTGATAGGGAAGAAGCAAATAAAGGACAGACCACCTTGAAACTCGCTGGTGCTTTGTGGGGGAAAAGCACAAAAGGTAGAGAGCAATACAGAGCACACAATGGAGAGAGCTACACAGAGCACAGGGGGTAGGGGTATGGCAGGGGGAAGCACGCAAGGGGTAGAGAAGGAAAACATATACTCTCTGACAGAGTGCTTAACAAAAAAGAAAGAAAATGAGTTACATAAAACTAAATAGTGGAAGAATACAAGTCAGCCAAGCTAAAAGATGATAAAAAAGGCTCTGCTCCAGGGTAGGGATGAACACAAGATTGGAATGATAGGGCAAGGAAAGCCATTGAATAAGAAGGAAGTAAATAAAAATAACAATAAAACCAACCAATGGTAATCAATGGGAGGGCATAATTCCACTCTAAGTTCACAATTGGTGTTTCAGAACCAGATAGCTTGTGCAGTCTGGTAGACAAGACCTAAACATGTTGTGGGTTTCATTCTTGCTAATTCTTTCCAACAGTGTTTCGTGTAAAGCCTTTTACTGTAATGAGAGTGTTTTCCTCTCCCATTGTGAGTCACCTATTTGCATGAAGGTAGCTTGTAGCAATGCATGGTAACTCTTTTTCCATAGTCGGGAAGTGGAGGAGAAGAATATTTTGACGAAAGGTTTCACATCTTGTGCCTTCTTCTTCAAACCTCACTGCAATACAAAAGCCCTTAGTGCCTTTTACTTCAGATCTCACAGTCCAGACTTACTAAAGCTTTGCACCAGTGCATAGCACTGCAAAGACATACAAAGCAGAGCATGGTATTTACCATCACCAGCGTAAAAGGGGTGTTGTGCTGGAAATGTACCCATTTCACAGTTCAGGTATTCGCTGTATCCAAAACCTAAAAATAGAATTTATCCTGTTTATACCCACTTTCGAATAATGTAATTGAACATGTATTGTTTTTAAAAAAAAATAGATCTAGACATTTTCCTAGGGCAATTCGCCTTTTTTTTTAATGAACATTTAGCTCATCCATCTGTTAATTTTTCTGTTTCTGAAAGGAAGCCCAGATGCAACCCCCTACTCCCTTACGCAGCCTTACATTAACTTAAAAATCAGCATTGTATGTATTTATTAGGTGTACCTCGTACAGAGCTCCTGCGCTCACTAGCTAAAGCACGCTAACCTGGCAGAGGGGTCCTTGCCCTGTGTTACAGCCTTTCATGTCGCTGGCCATTTACCTGCTTGATTTTAGAAGCAGCCATTTTAAGACTGCCATGCTTTTCTCGCTGCATTTAGACCGTTTTTGTTGGCAATGCCCGATAATAGGGAAGATAATGTGACAGCGCAGAAACCCAGATTGATATATCTATAAAAAAAACTCTCATAAGGCAAAAAACACATAAAAAAAAAACTTTCCACCTATTATCTCTCCCTCGAATGGCTGAACGTTATAGGGTTTCGTGTATCCGCAGCCCCATCATGTTTATTAGATACCATCTCCCATTAACTGGTGTAAAATGAATCAACAGCCGCTTAGTGCTGGGGCCGAGGGACAGAAACAATAAGGGATGATGTAATATACCGGCAAAAAAGCACTCAATAGCTCACATTTAGGAAGCCGAGATTATGAGAAAAATGATTGGTGTACTGCATGTACACTCACTCAGCGCCTCAAAATGAGTTTGCCTCGCGAGCTGTGCGTCTCCGCGCGCCTCGGTGTTCCGTCCAAGGCCCGCTCCCTCCGTGCTTCCCCTCAGATTGCTTGCTGACGAGTGCTGAATAGGGGATTTCTCGCGGCCAGCCGGAAAGTGATGAAGTTTTGCAAAGGTCCCTCAGGGGTAGCTCGTAAAGAGCTCCGTGAACCGCGCAATTCACAGGTCAGACAAGATCAAAGAAGCAAAATGCGGTTCTCTTATTTCTTTTCTTCTGCCTGAAAAAGAGCCCTCTGCTTCCAAAATTCGTAGGTCAGTCACGAAATATGGCAGATGGTTACCGCTCACAGTAACGCGACGTCACCTCCTGAATAATGTACTGGGCCTGACCACTTATTTACTAAAATGTGTGCCGACGCTCAGGTGACCCAACCAACGCAGCACTTGCAGATGGGCCTTTAAAATGGGAACGTACATTTCCTTTTTTTAATAGCTCTTTATTAACATGATTATGAAATCTCACATACAGTTCTGTTAACCATTGCTTTCGAGATATTAATCGGTCTCTGTATGATTAGTAACAAAGTTGACTTATTACTGATGATCAATCAGTTGGTCATCATTAGTCCATGTATAAAGCAGAAAGTGCACAATCCATGAAGGAGCAAGTTATAAAGGAAAAAGAACACAAACCAGTATACAATATCTAACAGCCCCGCTAAGCCAAGTACCACTAACCCACCACTCTGGTATAAATCCACAGTGTGACCAGTGGTCCAGAATGTTGAAAATTATATGTATGCAACATTAATTTAATTGTTGGCATATTATCAGACGGATAACTGACAGAATATCGGAAATAAAAGTATCGTCTGGACAGAATATCGTGTCAAAAATATCGAGGGCAAAAATACCGAGAAGGTAATGCAGACAGCTAAGTATACAGTTACTATTCTTAACTCCACTTATTCGTACCTTGAAGATATATATATATATATATATATATATATATAGATATATAGATATATATATATATATTCACTGAAAAAAACGTAGGTTTCAGGCACGTTATAGTTACAAATTAGCATTTTAAAAACCTTTGAAATTCACTGAAAAAACCATAGGTTTCAGACACGTTATAGTTAGAAATTAGCATTTAAAAACCTTTGAAATTCACTGAAAAAACCAGAGGTTTTAGGGACAGTTATAGTTAGTTGGACATTGCACTCGTACAAAACCCGTGAAATTCCCCCGTTATAGTTAGTTCAGCTAACTATAACTCGCGCCCCGCAATGCACTGCTGATGACGTCACATATTACATCACTCATGACATGGTCAGTGACATCACTGATGACATCACTGATGACATCTCAAATGACATCACTGATGACATCATCCAGTGACTGTGTGTTTCTGTAAAGTTTAAATATGTTTAATATATATAGGGAAAGGCGTATTGAAGAATGAGTGGGTGTATAAGTGTCTGAATGGATGATTTAGTACGTGCGTGACTGACTCTACAAGTGAGTGATTAAACGTATCTTACTGAATGCATGGGTTAGTGACTAAACTGTGTGAATGTCTGTATCCGTCTGTTGGTGTGTAAGTGGATGCATGGATTTGCGAATAGCTACATGAGTGTCTATATGGGTTATTTATTGGTTCTATGAGTATCTGTATGGGTGCCTGAGTGTTTGTGTGGATGGGGTGTGTGCGACTGTGCATAGATGTGTGAGTGGGTGATTCACTGGGTGGATGGTTTCAAGAGTGCATCTGTGATAGACTGTATGGGTGGGTAAGTGTGTGTAAGAGTGTGTTAGTGAGTGAATGTATGTCCCAGTGGTACATGTGTGAGTAACTAAATATGTGAAAGGCAGTATATATGTGTATTGGAGTATATAAATAGCTATAAGCGAGAATGAGTGATTGTGATAGTGGCTGTATGGATGAGTGTGTGCTTGTATCAGTGATTGTATAAGAGCGTAACAATGTGCTAGTATTTGTATGATTAAGTGAGCTGGTGTGTGTATAACTGTATAGGTGAGTAAATGGCAGTGTGTTTAATTATTTGCATGACTGACTAGGTGTGTGAGTACCTCTATGGATGAGTGGCGGTGTTTGAGTGTCTATATAGGAGTAAGAGTGCATATGATAGTCCTGTACTGAGTGACCATAAGTATGAGTGACTGTACGGGTGAGTGAGTGGATGTGTGTGTGTAGACCTAAGAATCAGTGAGTGGGTATGTAGTTATTGGTGTTGGAGTGTCTATGGTTTTGCGAATGGCACTCTGTAATTTAGATTGGGTGTATCAAAGGTTATATTAGGGTGTGAGGAGCTGCATCAGATTATCACGTGGATGATGTCATCAGTGATGTCATTTGAGATGTCATCAGTGATGTCATCAGTGATGTCACTGACCATGTCATGAGTGATGTAATATGTGACGTCATCAGCAGTGCATTGCGGGGCGCGAGTTATAGTTAGCTGAACTAACTATAACGGGGAATTTCACGGGTTTTGTACGAGTGCAATGTCCAACTAACTATAACTGTCCCTAAAACCTCTGGTTTTTTCAGTGAATTTCAAAGGTTTTTTAAATGCTAATTTCTAACTATAACGTGTCTGAAACCTATGGTTTTTTCAGTGAATTTCAAAGGTTTTTAAAATGCTAGTTTCTAACTATGCCTACAGAGGTAGGACATGTGAAGAAAGAAGAAAAAACGCACAGAAAGAAGCAAAAGAAATGCAGAAAGAAGCAACAGAAGTCCACAAAGACGAAGAAAAGTGCAGGAAGAAGCAAAAGATGTGCAGAAAGAACCAACAGAGGAGCAGAAAGAAGCCTTGTTGCAAAATCATCCTGTGCCCACAACTTTTTCAGACGGGTACTGGTGGTAACTGACTCTGACTAACCAGAGCCAGTGCTATGCTAAAAGACACTTAGAATACAGTGAAAACACCTACATACACTAGGGAACACTATGCGTTGGGGTACCCCTGTGATTAGCATGACCTCCTCTGTAAGTCCCTAGTACATAATAGGGCAGGGGGATTAAAACTACCTCTTAAAACGCGCCACAGGGCATGTTTGCACACATGTCACCTCAGGCCACGCCCCTCCCTTCACCACTGTGCAAACGCGCCCGTGGCGCATTTTAAGTTGCGGGATTAGGTCACCTTGAATCCTGAGGGTCCCTGGGGCCCAACTAGCCCACCAGGTACTTCCAGTAAGCGCCACAGCCCTGCGTTGCAGAGAGGTGGTCCGAGGCCACGCCCCGTTTTACACCTCTCTGCAACGCAGCTCTGTGGCGCTTACTGGAGGTACCTGGTGGGCTCGTTGGACCCCAGGGACCCTCAGGATTCCAGGGGACTTAATCCCCCAACTTAAAACATGCCACAGGGCATGTTTGCACACATGTCACCTCAGGCCCCGCCCCCTCCCTTCACCATTGTGCAAACGCGCCCCGTGGCGCATTTTAAGTCGGTCTTTTTTTTTTTTAAGAAGGGGGCTGTGTGGCCCCCTTCTTTTGTAATTTATTTGCCCTAGGGACCACATCCCCCAGGGCCAGCCCCCTAATTTTTTTTTTTAAATTCAAAATATTTAGAAGGAGGCCGCGTGGTTCCCCTCCCAAGGCCTTAATCAGCCCCGGGAACCCCATCTCCCGGGGCTTGGCCTTATTTTTTTTTTTTTTTATTCTTTTGGAGGGGGGCTGCGTTGCCCCCCTCCTCAGGCCACTTATGGCCCCGGGGACCCCATCCCCTGGGGCTGGCCCTCTCCGTTGGGGACCATGGGGGGGTCCCCAATCCCCCCATGGTCCCGCCGGCGACCCGCGTCCCTAAAACCGGCATTGCTTTTCCACATGGGGAGCTGCTAAGATGCAGCTCCCCGTGTGGAAAGCAATCGTCTTTGGTTTTGGAAGGAGAGCAGGTTTCCTGCTCTCTCTTCCAAAACCAAAGCAGTTTGCTATGACAGGACGGGAGCCGCAAGGCTCCCGCCCTGCCATAGCAAACTACAGTGTCCTGGGGTGAGCTCCCCGGGACACTGCAGGAGCCGGCCCTGGGGGGTGGTGGTCCCCAGGGCCATCAAGGGCTCCAGGAGGGGGCCGCGCGGCCCCCCTCCCAACATGTGCAAAGCCCCGGGGAGGTGGTGGTCCCCGGGGCTCGGGGGTCCGAAACAGACCCCCACATTGTAATTCTTAGTGCCCCAGGGAGGTGGCGGTCCCCGGGGCGTGTGGGGGGGCTCGAGCCCCCCCACACAGGTAATTTAAAAAAAAAAGAAGCCCCGGGGGGTGGCGGTCCCTGGGGCTGCGGGAGGGCAGAGTGCCCTCCCGCACCATTTTAAATTGAAAGCCCCGGGGGGTGGCGGTCCCCGGGGCTTGGGGGGGGCCTTAGAGGCCCCCCATGCATTATTTTTATAAACCCCGCATGCCCCCGGGACTTGGCCCACCCGGGGGCCAAATAACAACGATGCGCGGGAGCCCGTGCTTCATTTTTTTTTTTTCTCGGCGGGATCCGCGCATCCTAAGCGCATCCCGCCGATTTAAAAAAATAAAAAAATTTAAAATTTGGCCCTGGGGGTCCTTGTGGGACCCCCTAAGCAGGCCTAGGGGGTCAGGGTGTTTCTACCCTGCCCCCTTTTTGTGTTTTACGCACTTGTTTCTTGGGCCTCGGTTCTACCGAGGAACAAGATGGCTGCCAACACTTTCTGGTTTGGAGGTTTGACAGCCAATTAGCATACAGCTCGTGATCGGGAGGGTGCGCTCAGGGTGAGCGGACCCTCCGCGGCCATAGATATATACGTGATTTTACTTTTGATTTTCTCAGGAACTACTGAACGGATTTACACCATTTAACCAAAAGGCACGACTCAGAACCAAGGGCTACCTTTTTGCCAAAGTTGGTGTAATTCCGTTCAGCAGTTCAGGCTGTAGCTGCGATGAAAGGTTCCTGGGGGAAAATTGCATGGGGAAAACATGTTTTGGGACCCCCCTTTTTTCTCGGCCCCCACTTAACAAATCACCCCGAGACTTTCAGGATAGGAGCGGACTGGAGCGCCCCACGAGTTTTGAAAATTTCGCGAAGATTCGTCAACCGGCGCAAAAGTTATTTCAAATAGAATGTTGCGGATTTCCTATGGAAAATAGGTCCTAACTATAACTATCTACTGACGACCGCCAGTAGATAATATATATATATATATATATATATGTATCCTCAAGGTACATGTATGTAGTTATATATAGTAAAACTTTGCTTACCTACAGAAACTTACCTTTATGAATAGTTTTGTCCTTAATATACTTGACCCAATATTTTGTCCCACGATGTTTGTGTTTCTGATATTTTGTGTATACACCCTCTAGACAATTTCTGAACATCATTAAGCCATGATGTGGTGCTTGGTGCATGGTTCACTTTCCATTGCATAGCAATGTTTTGTCTTGTAAGCACTAAGGCCAGATCCATAAATCGACAGAGCTGCCTAGTTGTTTTGGACATGTGGATACACCCCAAGAGGCAAGCAAAATGACAGAGCCTTCTTTCTTTACTTGCTGCCTCCTCAATCACATCTAATATCAGGGACCAAAATTGTTTAACTGCCTGGCAATGCCACAACTTATGGTAAAAATCGGCTGTTGATTCCCGACACCTTGGGAAGGTGTCTGACACACCTGGTGTATAATGCTATTCTGCTGGGAGACCAGCACGTTTGGTACAATGAATGAATTCTGTGTATTGGAATCGTGGATTCCTACTCACTGCTTTGGCGAATCCTAAGATCCCTTCCCACTCTTTGTCAGTGAACACCTAGCCTATCATTTTCTCCCACTGTTCCCTCATCGCCGAGTTATTTGTGTACATTGTTGGAGAGAGTTTCGAGTATTATAGTGTACCTGCATACCTACATGCTCCATGAGTTAATAGGACTGTAAGTAGCTCAAAGCGGGTTGTTCTGTTCTTCTCCCAATGTCAGTTTTACCACCTGTGCCAGTACGTTATACACCTTATAACATTAATCGTCCTACTGGAGGCCCTTATTGTTCTCTAAGGGATCTGAACATATGTAAAATTTCTCCAGCATACAGAGCCCCAACAGTGCCTACTCCCATCTTCATGAGGCTTTATTTTAGGTTTTAGATATGATTTTGAACCTAGGCAGACACCATAATGGTAATTCTGGAGCTTACATTGTGGTGTTGCCCAGTTATTGCAAGTAAAATGGTAAGTAAATTGACATTGTCTGTTGCTTTGATTTTGTCATGAGTGCCCATCAAAACTTTGACAACTGAGTGCCCAAGTTGTCACTTTGTTTTCTATTCATAGAACATTTCACACCTATGTTCAACATAGTTTTGATAAAATAAAAAACACACATTTGTGAGGTAAATTCTGAATCCTGATTTACAGAATAGGACTGATGAAATTTTATCTGCGCAAATGGTATTTGAAGATGCAGCAGTTCAGCAAATATGGTGGCATTTCAGCAAATACCAATTTTGGATTAAGGGAGTGTCTGTGAGCTTTCCTGGGCTGGCTTGGCTGCAAAAGTAGAACAAACACACACTCATAGTTTTGTGATTGCTCACATATAACTTGCATTTAATTTCCAACTAATGAAATGCATGCAGTAGTGCTCCTGTTTAGGGCAGGAGACATAAGGTGAGTGGTGATTACATAATTTCCATTGAGGTACAGATCTGCACATCACATCCTCAGTCCACCTTGTTTTAAAATGATCTGCAGCGAATGCTCCAGCGATATTTAAAACGACATTACAACAGATACATCACTCTCTATACCTTGAAAATTATGTTTCCTACAGCGAATGTTGTTCCTACTGTGTTGTTTTACTGACAGTGACCTAGAAATCTGCAACTACAACTGCCCTCCTCCCCCGGGTTCTGTTGCATTTTTTCCTTGTATTAATTAGTGTTTCAATGTTTATGCTACAAACAAGACTTGATTTATCTTTCATTTGTCTAGGTTTTCTCAATACTGTACGATTCCTCACTATTATTTGCACCTATATGTGCTTTTTGTCATAGCTTAACTAGATCCAAACTGTTATATACATTGCATATGTACTGTTACAATTATCTCCTTAAAACTCATATACGTGCATTTAGCCTTATTTATTTTATTATAGGTCTATCTATCTATCTATCTATCTGTCTATCTATCTACATATGTATGTATATATATATTACCTACTGGCGGTCGCCAGTAGGTAGTTATAGTTAGGACCTAGTTACCATAGGAAAAGCATTTTTTAAATTTGCCAATATCTTTGGCGCCGATTGACGAATCTTCGTGAAATTTTCCAAACAACAGGATTGGACCGCTCAGTTTGTGTGTTGAAAGTTTCGGGGTGATTCGTCAAGCAGGGGCCGAGAAAAAAGGGGGGTCCCAAAGCACGTTTTCTCTATGTTAATTTCCATAGGAACTTTATTACAGGCTATAGCCCGAACTGCTGAACGGAATTACACCAAATTTGGCAAAAAGGTAGGTCTTGGTTTAGACTGCGCCCTTTTTGTTAAATGGTGTAAATACGTTCAGTAGTTCCTGAGAAATTTAAAAAAGAAAAATATTGATATCTGAGCACCGAGAAGGGTTCACGAACCCTCCCGGGCACGAGCTTCACTCTGATTGGCTGTCAACACTCCAAACCAGGAAGTGTTGGCAGCCATCTTGTGACTCGGTAACCGAGTCACAAGAAAAAGGGTGAAACAAAGATAAAAAACATGAAAAGGGGGCAGGGTACAACACCCTGACCCCCTAGGCCTGCTCAGGGGGTCCCACAAGGACCCCCAGGGCCAAAAAAAGCATTTTTTTGTAAAAAAAAAATAAACGGCCGAATTCGCGCTGGGGTCGCGAATCCGGCCGAGAAAAGTTTTAAAAAACGAAGCGCGGGCTCCCACGCTTCATTATATTTAAGCCCCCGGGGTGGGCCAGGTCCCGGGGGCATGCCTTATTATGTGGCGGGGGCCAACCACCTCCCCGGGGCTTTATTAATGATGTATGGGGGCCCGCGGCCCCCCCGCAGCCCCAGGGACCACCACCTCCCCTGGGCATTGTGCAAAAAGTGTTGGGGGGGCCTCGTGCCCCCCCCAAGCCCCGGGGACCACCACCTCCCTGGGGCTTTTTCTATAATTAGGATGGGGGCCTCACGGGCCCCCCAAGCCCCAGGGACCGCCACCTCCCCGGGGCTCTGTTTTAAAAAAAAAAATGTGTGGGGGGGCTCGAGCCCCCCCACACGCCCCGGGGACCACCACCTCCCCGGGGCAATAAATATTGAAATTGGGGGTCTGTTACGGACCCCCAAGCCCCGGGGACCACCACCTCCCCGGGACTTTGAAAATGAAGGGAGGGGGGCCGCACGGCCCCCCTCCTGGAGCCCTCGATGGCCCTGGGGACCGCACCCCCAGGGCCAGCTCCTGCAATGTCCCGGGGTGCCCACCCCGGGACATTGCCATTTGCTATGGCAGGGCGTGAGCACGGCTCCCGCCCTGCCATAGCAAACTCTGCTTTGCTTCATTGAAGCGAGAGCAGGGAAACCTGCTCACGCTTCAATGAAGCAAAGCAGGATTGCTTTTGAGCAAGGGGAGCTGCATGTCAGCAGCTCCCCTTGCTCAAAAGCAATGCCGGCTCCCGCAGGAGGCGGTGAGCTGGCGGGACCGTAGGGGCATTGGGGTTCCCCCCACGGTCCCAATCACAGAGGCCAGGCCCGGGGGATGGGGTCCCCGGGGCCAAAAGTGGCCCAGGAGGGGGGCCACACTGCCCCCTCCCCTCTAATAATGAAAACATTTTAAAAAGAAAAGGCCGGCCCCGGGGGATGAGGTCCCCAGGGCCATAATTGGCCTGAGGAGGTAGGCCACGTGGCCCCCCTCCACATAAAGTAATAAAAAAAATTTAAAAACGTCTGGCCATGCCCTGGGGGATGGGGTCCCCGGGGCCGAAATTGGCCTCGGGAGGGGGGCCACGCGGCCCCCTTCCTGTTTTAAAAAAAAATAAATAGGGGTCAGGCTCTGGGGGATGGGGTCCCCAGGGCCCAAAAATGAAAAAGAAGGGGGGCCACACAGCCCCCCTTGTAAAGAAAAAATGTAAAAAGAAACCAGCATCTCGCCAGAGGCCACGCCCCCTTTCTCCACCACTCTGCAAACACACCCCCTGGTGCGTTGTTAGATGGGGAATGAATTCTCCTTGAATACTGACATCCTTGGGGGCCAACTTCCCCTCCTTTTACCTCCAGTAAGTCCCACACAGCAGCATTGGTAAGTACTCGTACCAGGCCACGCCCCCTTGGCCCACCACTCTACAAACGCGCTCCCTGGTGCGCTCTTGGATGGGGATTGAAGTCCCCTCCGCTGCTGGGGGTCCTTTAGGGGCCAACTAGCCTACCTCTTACCTCCAGTAAGCCCCACGCAGTGGGATTTCTGAGAGGTAGACAAAGGCCACGCCCCCTTTCTCCACCACTCTGCAAACGCGCCCCCTGGCACGTTGTTACATGGGGAATTAATTCCCATTGAATACTGAGGGTCCCTGGGGGCCAACTAGCCCTCCAGGTACCTCCAATATGCTCCACAGAGCTGCGTTGCAGAGAGGTGGTCCGAGGCCACGCCCCTTTTTACACCACTCTGCAAAAGCGCTTCTTGGCGCACTGTTGGATGGGCGATGAGGTCCTCTTGTGTCCTGAGGACCTCAGGACACAAGTGGACTTCATCCCCCGAGCAGCAGTGCGCCAAGAGGCGCGTTTGCAGAGTGGTGTAAAAAGGGGGCGTGGCCTCGGACCACCTCTCTCCAATCCAGCTCTGTGGCGCATATTGGAGGTACCTGGTGGGCTAGTTGGCCCCCAGGGACCCTCAGGATTCAATGGGAATTAATTCCCCTTGTAACAACGCGCCAGGGGGGGTGCGTTTGCAGAGTGGTGGAGAAAGGGGGTTTGGCCTTTGTCTACCTCTCAGCAATCCCACTGCATGGGGCTTACTGGAGGTAAGAGGTAGGCTAATTGGCCCCTAAAGGACCCCCAGCAGCGAAGGGGACTTCAATCCCCATCCAAGAGCGCACCAGGGAGCGCGTTTGTAGAGTGGTGGGCAAAGGGGGCATGGCCTGGTATGATTACTTACCAATGCTGCTGTGTGGGACTTACTGGAGGTAATAGGAGGGGAAGTTGGGCCCCAAGGATGTCCTTGGGGGCCAACTACCCCTCTTGTTACCTCTAGTAAGTCCCACACAGTGGGATTGCTAAGACGTCTTTGGAGGCCATGCTCCCCTTTCTCCACCACTCTGCAAACGTGCCTCCTGGCAGATTACAGGATGGGGGATGAAGTCCAATTTAGTCCTGAGGGAGTTTGGGGGACAAGAAGCCCTCCTGGTACCTCCTGTAAGTCCTACGCAGCGGAATTCCTGAGCGCTGGTCGGAGGCCCAGCACCCTTTCTCTACCACTCTGCAAACGTAACTACTACTTAAAGAAGCATCTTTCTGCACCTCTGACTTAGAGGTAGTTTTAATCCCCCTGCCCTATCATGTACTAGGGCCTTACAGAGGAGGTCATGCTAATCACAGGAGTACCCCATTGCATAGTGTTCCCTAGTGTATGTAGGTGTTTTCACTGTATTCTAAGTGTCTTTTAGCATAGCACTGGCTCTAGGCCTGGTTAGTCAGAGTCAGTTTCCACCAGTACCCGTCAGCAAGAAGTTGGGGGCACAGGAGGACTTTCTGCTCCTCTGTTGATTCTTTTTGCACATCTCATGCTTCTTTCTGCACCTTTCTTCGTCTTTCTGGACTTCTGTTGCCTCTTTCTGCATTTGTCTTGCTTCTTTCTGTGCCTTTGTTACTCTTTCTTCACATGTACTACCCCTGTAGGCATAGTTAGAAATTAGCATTTAAAAAACCTTTGAAATTCACTGAAAAAACCATAGGTTTCAGGGACGTTAAAGTTAGAAATTAGCATTTAAAAAACCTTAGAAATTCACTGAAAAAACCAGAGGTTTCAGGGACGTTATAGTTAGTTGGACATTTCACTCGTACAAAACCAGTGAAATTCGGCCGTTATAGTTAGTTCAGCTAACTATAACTCACGCACCGGCAATGCACTGCTGATGACGTCACATATTACATCATTCACGACATGGTCAGTGACATCACTGATGACATCACTGATGACATCTCAAATGACATCACTGATGACATCACTGATGACATCATCCACGTGATAATCTGATGCACCTCCTCACACCCTAATATAACCTTTGATACAATCACTCTAAAATACAGAGTACCATTTTTGAAACCATAGACACACCAACACCAGTTACTACATACTCACTCACTGATTCCTAGGTCTACACACACATCCACTCATTTACCCATACAGTCACTCATACATGTAGTCACTCATCAATACAGCACTATCATATGCATTCATGCACCTATACAGACACTCACACACCGCAACTCACCCATACAGTTACTTACACACCTAGTCAGTCATGTAAAGAATCAATCACACTCCCATTTACTTACCTATACAGTTATACACACACCACCTCACCTATTCATACAGATACTAACACATACTTACTCTCTTATACAATCACTGACACAAGCACACACTCATCCATACAGCAACTCTCACTATCACTCACTCTCACATATAGTCATTTATATACTCCAACACTCACATATACTGCCTTTCACATATGTAGTTACTCACACATATACCACTGAGACATCCATTCACTCACCAACACAGCCATACACACACTCACTCACCCAGACATCCCTTCACAGACACACTCTTGAACCCATACACCCAGTGAATCACCCACTGACACATCTATGCACAAAGTCACACACCCCCCACCCACCCACACAAACACTCAGGCACCCATACAGATACTCAGGCAACCAATCAATAAACCATATAGACACTCATGTAGCTACTCACCAACCCATGCAGCAGCTTACACAACAACAGACACACTGATACAGACATTCACACAGTTTAGTCACTAACCCATGCATTCAGTAAGACACATTTAATCACTCACTTATACAGCCACGCACCTACTAAATCCTCCATCCAGACACTTATACACCCACTCATTCTTCAATACACCTTGGCATATATATAAAACATATTTAAACTTTATAAAAGCACACAGTCACTGGATGATGTCATCAGTGATGTCATCAGTGATGTCACTGACCATGTCATGAATGATGTAATATGTGACGTCATCAGCAGTGCATTGTGGGTGCTCGAGTTATAGTTAGCTGAACTAACTATAATGGCCGAATTTCACTGGGTTTGTACGAGTAAAATGTCCAACTAACTATAACGTCCCTGAAACCTGTGGTTTTTTCAGTGAATATATATATATTCAGTGAAAAAAACAAAGGTGACAGTGACGTTATAGTTAGGCTTAGATTTCACTTGTACAAAACCATTGAAATTAAGCAGTTTAGTTACCTGAGCTAACTTTAACTTATGCCCCCGCAATGCACTGCTTAAGACCTCACATATTACATCACTCATGACATGGTCAGTGACATCACTGATGGCATGTCAAATGACATCACTGATGACATCCTCCAGTGATTGTGAGTGTTTTCTAAAAGTGTATGAGTGTTAAACATATATACTAAGGTATTACAAAAGTTAAATTACTATACTTTGTGTACTACTAATGAGTGATAATATTTGTAACATATATTATGTGAGTGGCTGTGTGACTATGTATCTGTGTGTGAGTGGATGTCTGAGTGGCTGTATAGGTGTGTGAATGGGTGTGAGTGGCTGTATAGGTAAATAAGTGGGTATGTGAGTACCTGTATGGGTGAATAAGTGGGTGTGTGAGTAACTGTATGGGTATGGGAGTGACTGTGTGACTGGCTGTATTGGTGAGTGAGTGGGTGTGTGATTGACTGTATGGGTGAGTGGCTGTGTGAGTGGCTGTATGGGTGAGTGAGTGGGTGTATGAGTGGCTCTATGGATCAATGAGTGGCTGTGTAAGTGTCTGTATTGGTGAGTGAGGGGGTGTATGAGTGGCTGTATAGGTGAGTGAGTGGCTGTATGGGTCTGTGAGTGGATATGGGAGTGGCTGTATCAGTGACTAAGTGGGTATGTGAGTGGCTGTATGGGTAAGTGACTGTATAAGTAAGTGGCTGTATAGGTGACTGAGTGGCTGTTTGAGTGGGTGTTTGGTTAACTGATTGGTTCTGTGAGTGGCTGTATTGGAGAGTGAGTATCTATGTGAGTGGTTGTGTTGATGAGTGAGTACATGTGTGAGTGCTTGTATGGGTGTGTCAATGGATGTCTGAGTGGTTGTATGGGTGACTGTATGGGTGGGTGAGTGGCTGTGTGAGTAGGTGTATGTGAAGTGAGTGGCTGTGTGAGTCGATGAATGGGTGAGTGAGTGGGTGTGTGGGTGGCTGTATGGATCACTCAGTGGGTATATGAGTGGTTCTTTGGAGGATGTCATCAGTGATATCATTTGAGACATCAACAGTGATGTCATTAATGATGTCACTGGCCATGTCATGAATGATGTAAAATGTGAGGTGATACGCATTGCATTGTGGGGGCTTAAGTTATAGTCAGCTCAGGTAACTATAACTGCTAAATTTCACTGGTTTTGTATGAGTGAAATCTGAGCCTAACTATAACGTCCCTGTAACCCTTGTTTTCTTCGGTGAATTTCGAAGGTTTTTAAATTCTATTTCCTAGCTATAACGTCCCTGTAACCTTTGTTTTTTTTAGTGAATTTCAAAGGGGTTTTTAATTTTATTTCCTAACTATAACCTGTATTCTTTGAGAGTGGGTGTGTGAGTGGCTGTATAGGTTGGTGAGTGGGTGTGTGAGTGGCTGTATGGGTAGGTGAGTGAAGTTTTAAGTGGCTGTTTGGGTCTGTGAGTAGATATGACAATGGCAGAATGGGTGCATAAGTGGCTGTCTAAGTGTCTGTGTCAGTGTATTAGTAGTTGTTTGACTGATTGGGCCAGAATGGAAACTCACTTGTTCCTTTATCCAACAAGAATACACAGCTTTGCACAAATTGTCAACCCAACTGGAGTACTTTCTATTGGTTAATTAGTAAGTGCTACCTCGCTGTGTAAATGTGGGTCTGTGATTGGGCGTAGGAAAGGCTATATGTGGCTGTTTGGGTGACTGAGTAGCTGTGTGAGTGGCCGTATGAGTGAGTGACTAGGTATGTAAGTGGCTGTATGGATAAGTGAGTAGGTGTTTGATTAAGTGAGTTGATGTGTGAGTGGCAGTTTTGGAGACTATGTGTCTATGTGAGTGGCTTTATGGGTGAGGGAGCAGGTGTGTGAGTGATTTTATAGATGTGTGAATGGTTATGTAAGTGTTTGAGTGGGTGTGTGAGTGGATATATGAGTGAGTGAATGACTGTGTGAGTGGCTGATGGGTGAGCGAGTTAGTGAGTGTGTGAGTGGGTGTGTGAGTGGGTATATGGGTTGGCAAGTGACTGTATGAGTGCCTGTGTAATTGACTGTGTGAGTGGTTGTATGGCTGAGTGAGTGGTTGTATGATGGACTATGTGGCTGAGTGAGTGGGTAGAAGAGTGGCTGTTTTGGTGAATGAGTGGGTGGATGAGTGGCTGTATGAGTGAGTGAGAGTATGTGTGAATGGATATATGGGTGAGTGAGAGGGTGCATGACTAGATACATGAGTGGCTGTATGGGTGTGTGAATGGGTGTGTGAGTGTCTGTATGGGTGCGTGACTGACTGTGTGAATGGCTGTATGGATGAATAAATGAGTGTGTGAGTAGCTGTATGGGTGAATACATGGGTGTGTGAGTGACTGTATGGCTAAGTGAGTGGGTTTGCCAGGGGCTGTATGATTGGGTGAGTGGGTGCATGAATGGCTCTATGGGTGAGTGAGTGGGTAGATGTATGGTTGTATGTGTGAGTGGGTGTATGGGTGAGTGGCTGAGTGTGTGAGTGCCTGTATGGGTGAATGAGTTGATGTATGAGTGGCTGTATAGGTGAGTGAGTGGCTATGTCAGTGACTGTATGGGAGACTGAGTATGTATTAGTAGCTGTATGGTGGACTGACTGACTGTGTTAGTAGTTGTATAGGTGAGTGAGTGGCTGTGTCAGTGACTGTATGGGTGAGTGTCTGGGTGTATGAGTGCCTGTATGGGTGAATGAGTGGGTGTGTTAGTAGCTATATGGGTGATTGATAGGATGTGTCACTGGTTACATGGGAGAGTGACTGTGTATATTAGTGATTGTAAGGGTGAATGAGTGGGTGTGTGAGTGGTTGCATGGGTGAGTGTGGGCTTGTGCCAGTGACTGTATAGGTGAGCGAGTATATGTGTTAGTATGTGTACGAGTTAGTGAGTGGGTGTGTGAGTATCTGTGAAGGTGAATGAGTGCATGTGGTATAGCTGTATTGCAAGTGAGTCGGTATCTTGACTGTATGGGTGAGTGAGTGGGTATGTAAGTGGCTGTATGAATGAGGGACTGGGTTTGTGAGTGGCTGTATCAGTGTGTGTTTGGATGTCTCAGTGGCTTTATCAGTCTCTCCCTTGGTGTGCCAACCTTGGATTAAAGCAGGTCATCACCACCCCCACCCACAGAGCCGGACACATCCTTGACCCCATCTTCACAGGAGGAACAAACATCCACTTCAGCCACACAATGCAGCCCCCCTGGACAGATCACCACTGTGTACACTTCACCTTCAACTCCACCACCGCACCCAAGCCCGCCCCATGCCTGCCACGAAGGAACTGGAGAAAGGTCACAGAGGAACACCTCAACACCACCCTCTTTCATGACCCCCCTCCGCCACCACCAACGCCAACTCTGCAGCCAAAGAACTACATTGCTGGATCACCAGCTGCGTAGATAAGCTCGCACCCCTCCGCCACCCTGACAGACAATGCCCCCTGAAGGCCGCCTGGTTCACCACCGACCTCCAAGAAGCCAGGCGCTCATGCAGACGCCTCGAGAAACTCTGGAGGAACAGGAAAACCACCGAAGACCAGAACACCTACAGGAACGCCATGACTGAATACCACAAGCACATAAGAGACACCAAGAGGACCTTTATCAAGAACAAAATCCACACCAATGCCAGTAATGCAAAAGAACTCTTCAACGTCATACAGCAGTTCACCAGACCCCCCAGCGAAGCCATGGACGTCACACCCTCCCAGGACCTCTGCAACAAGCTTAGTGCCTACTTCCACCAGAAAATCAAGGCCCTCTACGACAACTTCAGCAAACAGTCTCCAGACACCACCCTCCTCTCCACCACTGACAACCAGCCCACCATTACCACCTGGAGACTGGCTACCACCGAAGACACCGCCACGACCATGAAGAACACCCACTCAGGAGCCCCCACAGACCCCTGCTCGCTGCACATCTACCACAGAGCCGCCGCCGCCACAGCACCCGAACTATGCCGGGCCATCAACACCTCCTTCGAATCCGGAAGCCTTCCCGATGACTGGAAGCAGGCAGAGGTCAGGCCCCTCCTCAAGAAACCCTCGGCTGACCGGACGGACCTGAAAAACTACCGGCCCATATCTCTCCTTCCCTTCACAGCCAAAGTCACTGAGAGATTCGTCAACGCCCAGCTGGCCACCTTCATCGAAGTGAACGCCATCCTCGACTCCTCCCAGTCTGGATTCTGCAGCAACTACAGCACCGAGACCGCCCTCCTCGCCGCCACCGATGACATCCACATGCTACTCGACCAGGGCCACACTGCAGCACTCATCCTACTAGACCTCTCCGCAGCCTTCGACACCGTCTCCCACCTCACTCTCACCACCAGACTCCACGACGCCGGCATACGGGGTACCTCTCTCGACTGGATACGCTCCTTCCTCACCGGCAGAACCCAAAGGATCAGACTCCCACCCTTCCTCTCCGAACCCACAGAGATCAACTGCGGAGTACCCCAAGGATCCTCTCTCAGCCCCACGCTCTTCAACATCTACATGGCCCCCCTCGCCGCCATCGTTAGACAGCATGGGCTCAGCATAGTATCCTACGCCGATGACACACAGCTCATCCTCTCCCTCATGAAGAACCCCAAAGACACCAGACTCAGCTTCCAGGAAGGAATGAAAGACGTCGCAGCCTGGATGAACTACAGCTGCCTTAAGCTCAACTCGGAGAAGACAGAGGACCTCGTCCTTGGACCCTCCTCCACCGCCTTGGACAACACCTGGAGGCCTTCCGCCCTCGGAAACTCCCCCATCCCATCAGACCACGCCCAAAACCTCGGCATTATTCTAGACTCCTCCCTCACCATGACCCGCCAGATCAACGCCATCGCCTCCACCTGTTTCAACTCCCTCTGCATCCTCCACAAGACCTTCAAGTGGATCCCGCCGAATGCAGAAAGACCGTCACCCACGCACTCATAACCAGTAGACTGGACTACGGCAACGCTCTCTGCCGGAATCAACAAAACCCTGCTACACAAGCTCCAAACCATCCAAAACACCTCAGCCAGACTCGTCTTCGGAACCCCACAACACGAGCACATGACCCAGCACCTATGAGACCTCCACTGGCTCCCCATCAAGAAGAGAGTAACCTTCAAGCTACTCACCCACGCCTACAAATCCCTCCACAACATCGGACCCAAATACCTCAACGAAAGAGTCTCCTTCCACGTACCCAAAAGGAACCTCCGCTCCGCCGACCTCGCCTTGGCAGAGACCCCGCGCATCCGTAGAACCAGAGCAGGCGGAAGAGCTTTCTCCTACGTCGCAGCAAAAACCTGGAACGAGCTCCCAGTCAACATCAGACGCTCCCCCACTCTGCACACCTTCAGGAAGAGCCTCAAGACCTGGCTCTTCGACTGATCCGGAGCTGCACCCCCCCTCCCCAGCGCCTTGAGACCCTCACGGGTGAGTAGCGTGCTTTATAAATCCCTGATTGATTGATTGATTGTGTACCTTGACAATGCAAGTTTGTTGAACTACACAGAAAGAAGTAATTAGCAAATTAGCCCCTCAATACCTGCAGGCTCTGGTTCACCCCTACTTGCCTTCACGTGCGCTCCGCTCTGCCACTCAGGTGAAGTTCTCTGTTCTTAGAATTAGACTGTCAAGCATGGGCGGTCGATCCTTTGCCTACTTAGGCCCCACTTTGTGGAACTCTCTCCCTGCGTCGCTTCGCAATGAAACTGTATATGAGAATTCCGTAAAAGCTTAAAAACTTGGCTGTTTAACCAATAATCGTCCCTTCCTTCTGGTCCTTTCTAGTTGGCGCCGGGAAACCCTTTTTGGGTAGCTGTTGCACCTTACAAATTAAAATTAACATAACATAACATAACATAGATGGTGTAATTTATCTGTTTAAAAAGAAAAAGAACTTAAACATAAGTTAGTATTACATTTTACGAAGTTACAGAATAATCATTTAATTTCAGAAATACATAAGTTCATATTATAAATAACGCAGTAGACATTTCTTATGCTGTAATAGTATTTTCCATTACATTAAAACATTTCATTTTCCCTTTTTACTATTCTCAGCTTACATACATGAACACCATAAACAATGTACTGTATAAAAATGCATCCGTGAACAGTGTGGAAAAAACAGCCATCTAGATTGTAGAAAAAACCCTAGAACTGCTCAGTATGTCACTATAAATAAGTGACACAATGCATTGCACTCAATACAATTATTGTGAATATGTAACCCAAACAGATAATGTTACTATTGTCAAACTACCCAGACTTCACACGACTACATGTAGATTTGTTCAGATTTACTCGACTTATGAAATTAAAAATGTTTTTTGATGAGAAACCAGTGTCCTCTCTATCTATTCACCCTACGACATCTCCCTGCAACAAAACGATCAGGGACATACAGGACCTGCACTTATTACTATACCTAGATGACAGCACAGGTACTACACCCTCCATTTCAGATGTGATATCAGATCTGTACATAACATTAAATCTAAACATTGATAGTGGTTTAAAACATAGGTCAGTTTTTATACCTACCTTACCCCAGACAATCTGATTGACTCATTTTACAAGGCAGTGACTAATGAGTTCCACCTAATTGAAGACAAGCTAGCCAGCAAACACACTAACTCTGGATGCAACTTAACTTATAGACAAAACAATGCCCTGAAACAACTTGCCAAAACACCACAAATCATCAACTGGGTAGCAGATAAGGGGGGCAATATAGTGGTTATGCAAGACAGTGACTACATCAGTGAAATAGATAGGCAACTCTCAGATGGTGAAGCCTATATAAAATTAACCAACTACCCTCTAAAGAACATCACAAGACCAATCGAAACCAAACTAACATTCTGGAAGGAACAATACTTAATCAGTGATGGAGAATACAAATACATGTTTATCCCTTCTCCTCGGGCACCATGTATATACATACTTCCGAAAATACATACAGCAGGTGCATTTCCCCCGGGTAGCCCCATCATCT
Source organism: Calotriton arnoldi (assembly GCA_963921515.1). Taxonomy (NCBI): domain Eukaryota; kingdom Metazoa; phylum Chordata; class Amphibia; order Caudata; family Salamandridae; genus Calotriton; species Calotriton arnoldi. The sequence goes on from CAWUFW010021516.1 coordinate 78,800, forward strand.
CGGGTATAGGTTCTCCTACAGAGCACATATCAGAATACATAGACGTTTTCTTACAACCGTTGGTTCACAACTTCCCATCTTATCTAAGGGACACAGGAGAACTTTTAAACAAATTGGAAGATACTGAATGGGTAGAAGACTTTACATTTGTCACTTTGGATGTCTGCTCCCTCTATACTTGCATACCCTTAGAAAAAGGAATTGAATCACAGACAGTCACTTTGTCCTCTAGAGATGCAACACTATTTGAGCACACACAAATGTTACTGGACTTAATACGTTTAATGCTTAAAAACAATGTATTTCTTCACCAGGGTAACTGGTACAGACAGGCCATGGGTGTTGCTACAGGCTCAAAATTTTCACCGCCATACGCAAATTTATACATGGGTGACTTTGAGTTTAAACATTTATGGACAGCTGAAGTCACTAAACACATCATTTACTAGGGTCGTTATATCGACGACATCTTTATCATTTGGGCTGGCAATGTTGTACAGTTAGAGAAATTATTGAGCCATTTGAACACTAACACTTACAATCTGCAGTTCACCCACAAGACACATAAACAAGAAATAGACTTTCTGGACGTGATGATTTATGCTAAAGGGAACAAGATCATGTTGAAACTTTTTAGAAAGACAACTGCATGCAATTCGATCTTGCATGCAACTAGTGCTCACCCACCCTCTCATATTAACTAGATTCCACTGGGTGAGATGACACGGATTAGGAAAAACTGTAGTGAGGACTCCGTCTTCTATACAGAACTCGAGAAATTGGAACAACGCTTCTTTTTTAGAGGATATTCACAAATGGTTCTGAACCAAGTGAAAAATAAAGTATTTTCTACATCACAACAGTCATTATTAAGAAACAGGGATGCGAAACACAAAAAGCACAAGGACAGGAAGCTGACCCTCATTACAAGATATAGTACACACTGTCATGCTATTTACAAGATCTTGCATAAAGACTGGCACTTATTGAGAGTGGACAAATCAGTAGCAAAATTCATTACAGACACATCAAAAATCACGTACAGCAGAGGCACAACTTTGAGGAATTTGCTTTGTCCTAGCTATGTGAAGCCCAACAAACAGGAAGCATCCTGGTTACCAAACAGACCGCATGGCTTTTACAAATGCACACAATGTAATGTCTGTCCATTCGCCGAAAACAAGCTAACACATTTTCAATACAACACGCTTACCACACACCATGTACGACAATTTATGAATTGTAACTCCAAGTTTGTCGTGTACTGTATTAAATGTCATTGTGGACTTATATACATAGGTAGCACTCTCAGCCCCATAAAAGAGCGAATTCAAGAACATATCCGGGCCATCTGAAAGAACAATACAGAATATCCATTAGATGTACATTTCAACACAACTCATCCGTCCATGACCATGATAAATATCCCGTTCACGGAATAGCACAGGCACAGAATAACCCCAGAGGAGGAGACAGTGTACTAGCCCTGAGAAAACTAGAAACCCAATGGATCCTAAAATTACAGGCAGTAGATAGGGGCTTGAGCATCGATAGGGAATTGCATGTGTTCCTAACAGAGTAACTCATAGCGAGTATTCTGTCTATGTATCTGCTCCACTAAAATGTATGCTACAACTGTGAATATATGACCAGGGCATGACCTTGCTTAACTGTTGGGATTATAACCTCTGTGTCGTCACCATACTGGGCACAGACAGTGTTGATATTTATCCTGTTTATAGCACATCTCTTCCCTGTTGAAATGCTTCGTCTAATATTATACATCTTCTTGACTGTAAACATGATTTGTCATGTACTTAATATAGAGATGTACTCACTTTACATCTTCTTGACTGTAAACATGATTTGTCATGTACCTAATATAGGTATGTACTTACTTTGCAGATAGACATGTACTTCATGATCAAATTACCAACTTTGATATGTTGACTTCATTTATCTTTAATAGTGAATGAATATGTACAATTAGTTCCATAACCACTAGTAGTTAATAATTGAATGTATATCGCAAACTGTTGTATTTTCTCCCTCCAGCCCCTGCACACTACCGGGAGCTTCTAACTTTATTTTGTTGTTTCTCCAACCCTATCATACCATCTAGGGTGCTCTGACTTCATTTCTCCATCTATTCACACGTATTCTATTCACCAACATAAGATGGCAGCTGGCTTTGTTAGCCGAGTCTGAGATATTTGTTTTAAAACAGAACTATTGAAGCACATGTACAGTCCATTTTTAGTGTTTACGCTTTACTCTGGAAGCCCGAGCCCTGCTTAAATTGAGCAGTCACAAGCCGACTACTCCGCGTAACTGTAGAGTGACGAAGACACTGGCAATACAGGTTAGTTCCTGGTCCCTTATACTGCGGGCACACCTTTTTAACTGAATGCTCCGTCCACTTTGGCGGTTTGGTTTCTAAATCCAGTCAGATTTTTTGGGTTGCTTTACTTTATGTCAATATCAGGAAGCACGATAGCACGTTCGGATAACGCTTATCCCCGTCTCACTTTAATTTCTCCGTCTCACTTTAATTTCCTTTCTACAGGGACTTAGCATGGTCTGATGGTGATACATTACTAAAGAGCCCCATTTAAATACAGTTGGCATCACCCTACGAGGTACGGTTCTCACTTACTACAGCATATGTTTTACTTGCCCTTTGCATGCTAAGAGGGAGAACTCCTTCTTCTTTATACATTTTTATTACCGTACCGACTAGCATACGGTCTAATCAATTATGGTGATACTAGGTTTGACTTACTTTCCCATACGATAATGAAATGTACAGTCAAATACCTATACTTGGTCCTCTTGTATGTAACTTTTTCCCTTAACTAACGACTAGTATTTAACTAAATACCAATACTACTATGGTATTTAGTACTCTGCAGGGAAAAGGCTGAAGACTTTTTGACCCATATGTTGCGACACTTCCTTTATCAATTTTTAACCACTGAAAAATTATTTTGAACCATGCTCAGACCGCAATTAGACAAATACAAATTTAAAGTTCCTTATTCGTGTTTTCTTTGCCCGTTTCCACCTTCCTCATCTCCCTCCTTAACTTATTTCTGATCTCTGTACAGTAGAGTTGGCACGCTTCCATTTTCATTGATTGCGGTATTTAACACACATGACTGTTACCTAGAGGATATCCAAAACTTGGAGACATAACCGCATAAATATATGTAAGTTCATCCTTTTAGAAGGTCATGAACCACACTACGATCTTTAACATAGGGACACAAACATTTACCCAATTTTTATTATATTGTTTTGCATACAACAGCCAAGACTGGTACTAAGAAGCTCTTGGGATGACTTCCTTCCTCCGCCATACTATACGTCTCGGTCATTTTCGTGGATTGCGGTACTTACTACATGCAACTGTTACCTAGAGGATATCCAACATTTGGAGATACTATAACCGCATATTTATATGTAAGTTCATCATTTTAGAAGGTCATGAACCACACTACGACCTTTAACAAAGGGACACAAACGTTTACCCAATTTTTATTATATTTTTTTGCATACAACAGCCAAGACTAGTACTTAGAAGCTCTTCGGATGACTTCCTTCCTCCGCAATACTATACGTCTCGCATGTAGCTTCTTGCTACGCTGAGACAGTTTCTTTAAGGTAGACCACATTCTAAATATATTTAATTTAACACAGCTGGTGGAACATTTCATCTACTTTTCTTAGCTGACTATTCCACTGCCGATGTGCAATTTTTTGATGTCAGCCTATTATGATATTCTATGCATGCTACTGATTTCTACTATCATTTTGTTAACACCCGAACCATTGCTGATCTACTACTCACTGAACTATTTCTGCTTTTGGGTCTTCATCTGGTAAAATATTTCTCTATCGATATTCACTTTAGGTTGGGCACCAAATTAACTATTCTTTTAAATTACTTATTGCTGAAATGTATATTATTTTATTGTTGTCCAGCCTTGAGAAAGTCACATCAGTGACGAAACATGCGTCTGCTGTTCCGTATCATCACCAAACATTGCTGATCTAATTTGGACTGAAAAATTCGATTTCTTTGGAACAACAAATGAAACAAATGTATTTTATCCTTAATCAAACTGCAAAAACCTGTTAAGGAAATGTTTAACAAGGAATAGTTTTTTATTTCTGTGAAACAGTTCATTCTTTCTGTTGTTCAATACCTGTGAAAATAATTAAACAATTCTGTATGAGGACAAATTGATGTTGTGAATAGATATGATATGTAAATGTTGAGTGCCGGGGTATATTTCTCATAAATATTTGGACACTAAGGTTTTTTCCTTTGTGCAATCACATCTTAGGTGGTAGGTGTGGCATTACCCTGAGTGGCACCATTTTTGAATTAATCTATATATATACTTGGATTTTCTGTTACTATATGCCCACTAATTATCTTCTCTTACGAGGTGCAATATCTTGTTCCACTGCCACCTTGTGTTTGTTATATAAATAAGTGACACTATGCATTGCACTCAGTACAAATATTAAATCAATTGTTTTTCCTATAGTTACTGAACTAATCTAATAAACATATCTTACAAATAACTATTTTATTATTAGAAGTGGTACAATACTAGTAATAGATATAAAAGACACTTTATGAAGACCCTTATGAAGACATCACCCCTGGTAGGTGAATGATGTCTTAAACACTGATGACCTATGTAGAACAAATGCCATATACCAATTTTTAAACAGTAATCATCCTTGGAACTTTGGTTGAAGAAACAAAAGGTAAAAATGTTGGGGTTTGTAAAGCTGTTTTTGTTTGAATTTAAGGTTGCTGTCATTACATTCAGTCCATCCAGTTTCATTCTTTAAATAGACAGCATAGTGTCCAGATGTCACACTAAGTCCTTGGTGAAAGATGATAGCCATAGTAATATAAGTTCTTCCAAAAATTGATATTTGTCCAGCTTTGACGTTTGTAATTTCTGTTTCCAATTTAGAACCATCTGCTCTGCATTGTTATAGCATTAATATAAGGTATTTTCTACTTCTTCTTATATGCAATGTAGAGAGAACATCTGATCTACAATTTGGACAGGTCGTATTTTGGTTAGCCTTATTGATCAATCTGTCAAAAAAAACAGTTTTAGAATCTGGAAGGGTTAAGTATGATCACCACAGACCACTTCTTCAACAAAACCACTAAGAAGCGGCCCTCCAGGACAGAATAAATGCCAACACACACAGCAGTGAAGAACTCTTCACCATCGTCAAGGAGTTTGACAGGCCCAACAGCGAGACAATGGACATCCCACGCTCCCAAGACCTCTGCGACAAACTCAGCACCTTCTTCCATCACAGGATCAGGCTTAGATACAACAGCTTCGACATCCAAGACCCTCCAATCAACCCAACACCACCACACCCAACCACACCGCACCCCTACAGATTCTTTTCGACTGGACGCTGCTCACCACTGATGGCACTCTCACGACCATGAAGAGCATCCACTCTGGAGTCCCCCGCGGACCCATGTCTGCACCACATCATCCACAGAGCAGCCACTGCCATCAACCCAAGCTCCACCGCACTATCAACTGCTCCATCGAGACTGCCACCTTCACCGATGACTGGAAACACGCTGAGATCAACCCTTTGCTAAAGAAAGCATCCGCCGAACCCGACAGACCTCAAGAACTTCAGACCCATCTCCCTGCTCCCCTTCCCAGCCAAGTTCATCAAGAAGGCCATCAACGCCCAACTCTCCGAGTTCACTGAAGCAAACCACATCCTGGACATCTCCCAATCCGGCTTCAGGAACAACCACAGAACCGAGACTGCACTCTTCACCGCCACGATGATATCTACTCCCTCCTCGACTGAGGCGAAACCACGGCCCTCATCCTCCTGGACCTCTCAGCTGCCTTTGACACCGTGTCCCACCGTACCCTAATGAAGAGACTCCACGACGCCGGCATTCGCAACAAGGCCCTGGACTGGATCCCCTCCTTTCTCACCAGACGAACACACTGAGTCAGACTACCTCTGTTCCTCTCCGAACCCCCAGAGATCAGCTGCGGAGTCCCCCAAGGTTCCTCCCTGAGAACCACCCTCCTCAACGTCTACATGGCCCCCCTCACGACCATCGTCAGAAACTGCTGACTCAAAATTGTCTCCTACGCCGACAATACCCAACTGATCCTCTCCCCCACCACCAAACCAACAACCGCCAGAAACAACTTCCACTTAGGAATGAAGGCCATCACCACCTTGATGAAGAGCAGCTGCCTCAAACTGAATTCAGACAAGACCGAAGTCCTCATTCTAGGACCCTCACCCTCAGCTTGGAACGAATCATGGTGGCCCTCCACACCAGGAACCCCACCTACCCCCACAGACCATGCAATAAACCTCGGCATAATACTGGTCTCCTCGCTCACAATGAACCATCAGATTGACGTCGTCACCTCATCATGCTTCCACACGCTCCTCCTGCTTTGAAAGACATTCAGATGGATCCCCACCAAATCCAGAAAAACAGTCACATATGCACTCATCAGCAGCAGACTCGACTACGGCAACACACTCTACACTGGCGTCACCCAGAAGCTCCTCAGAAAACTTTAGAACATTCAAAACCCAACAGCCAAACTGGTCCTCGACATCCCTCGCCGCAGCCACATCTCTGAGCACTTACGAGAACTCCACTGGCTCCCAGTCAACAAAAGGATCACCTTCAAGCTCTTCACACATGCCTACAAAGCCCTCCACGATGCAGGACCAGCATACCTGAACCACCGCCTCTCATTCCATGTCCCCACCAGACATCTCCCCTCCACCCAGCTGACCCTGGCCACCGTCCCTCGGATCCACAAAACAAGAACCGGAGGAACATCCTTCTCCATCCTCACCGCCAAGACCTGGACCACCCTGCCGACCCACCTCAGACAAACCCTGTTGCTGACCCAATTCAGGAAGGACCCCAAATCCTGGCTCTTCGACTGAACACCATAGCACAGATGAATCAGCGGCCCACCCCAGCACCTTGAGACCCTCATGGGTGAGTAGCCGTGCTTTACAAACCCTGATTGATTCATTGAGTATAGAAATCACTCAGAACTGATTGGAGTGGTAGACGTAAAAGAGCAATCTTACACTCATGGTTCAATGTGTAACTCAGTCCAAATAAGTCATCTATATTTATTTCTTCTTCTCCTAAAACTCCAAGGATGACCATTATAAATTCCTGTGCAACCTATTGACTGTTGTGAGTAAATAGTACTGACCCACTACATATATCTACTAGATCTCGAATGCCTGAAGTACAATGTATCACAGTCCTATCACTATGTAAACGTTGCAGCAAACCACACAGTCCAGAACATAATCTCTTCTGTAGTTTCATTTCAGTTGCATTTATAAGATGTGGTAAATGAAAGAGTACATTGAGAACAACATTTGCATAGCAGCTGACACCAGAAGTGTTTGACAACTGGTAACATACAATATCTTCATCATTCTCCAGTTTTTTCAGGTACACTCTGAGGTATATAGTGATATGACCACACATATACTTATCCATGCACTGAGTCACCCAGACAGACACTAATACACATACTAACATGGCCAGACACACACTCATGTATTCACTAATACACCCAGGTACACACTTATGCACAGACTGACACAGCCAGACAGACAGTGACATTTACACTGATACACCCAGGCACACACTTAAACATACACTAAGATACTCAGTTACTGTCTGATGGATATAGTGATGCAGCAACAGATACACTAATGCATAAACTGAGATACTTAGCGACACAACAATGTACACACTAACACACCCAGTCACACACTGACCCATACACATAGAGAATCAGGATAAAACCAATCCATACACTCGAACACCCAGGTAGAAAGTGATACATATCCTGACACACCCATGTACATTCTGATGGATAGAATAGCACACCCATGCCTACACTGATATATACACATGCACAACCAAGGAGACAGGGAAGAAAACACTGACATATGCAGGTACATTTTAATGCATACACTAACACACCAAAAGACACACTTATGCATACACTGACCGACTCAGTCGCATACTTATCCATACACTATCACACCCAGACAGTCATTTATGCATACAGTGAGACTCTCTAATGCACACGGATACTTATGGTTAGACAACCAGGATCACAGTGATACATGTGGTAGTTTAACCACACACATGCTGATGGATACGCTGACTCAGGCAGAGATACACAGATGTAAACATTAAAAATAATAGAGTTAGAGTGGCTAAACTATTGTAATATAACTGTTTGCGTTGTTAGTTAAATACTTTAAAAATGCTATTTATTGGTATGTAAAGAAAACATACATTTGATCATTTGTTTTTCCTCTTTGCAGATATTTACTTCCACTTATAACAACATAATTACAATGCTATCAAAAACTGAAAGAAGAAGTAAACAGACGAAACAATACTATCTCCTCACAACTGAGAAACAAAAAAGGTAAAATGGAGTGAATGTAGTGAAAGAGAAAAGAGATGCTAGGAAGAAAACAAAAACGTTTCTTTAAATAGTATGTGGAAAACTGCAAAATGAGGATAAGCAAGTATATAGAAAGCAAACTTTGAAATCACGTAAGAAAGGACAAAAAGTGCATGACATTAAGAGTAAAAAATCGTATAAGAAATCAGATAGTTTGACAAGGAGACAGAAGCAGTTTAAAGAAATTAGAGTCAAAATGTTTCATAGTAGGGTAATTCACAATCTTATAAAAACTGTGAAGGAGTATAAAAGGAGAAGAGAAACAGGAAAACAAAAGGAACATGTTGAGGCTGTAGTTGATAAGGCCTTTGCCCTCAAGAGGTAGCTATTTATTTTGATTCTGAGCACTGTATAAAATAGTGTTGTCTATGATGAATAGAAACCAAAAGAAAAAACTTGTCAATAGACGTAACTTTTGCTAAATTTTCAGTGGTGAATGGAAGCATACTTTTAGTACTGAGCCTTTCTTTAATGAAGAAAGCTACTTCCAAGAGAACATGTTAGTGCATGCATTTGAAACAACTGGATGATGTTATCAGATGACGGATGGTACTCCCATTGCAAAAGAGGAGATGTAGCTAGGAATGTTAGGAATATTGAAGAAGTGATAGCTGAGAAGGTACAGGGAAGGCGTAGACAGGCCCGTGTGTACAACTGGAACTGTAGCAGTATTTGCAGTGTTTGGCAGGAATCAATTTACATATCGAGAACTTTCCTTCATATGGTTCCCTGCAGAAGTATGAACAAGAAAATAAGTATGTTGCAAGGATTAAATCCATGCAAAGTAAGGAAATATACCAATTTACAAGGACATTCACTAGCATGTCTGTCGAAGAAAGTGTGCGAAAGCACCTTTAATCATTTCAGAATGTTAGCTGTTCACCACTCTATAATGCGAAAGTTAGTTAGGAGAATTTACTATGTCAAAACTCCTGCATTATGTTTAGGAGAAATGAATAGAGCTCTTTTGCATTGTACAGTAGCATAGGTAGAAAACATTTGTGAAGATGTTCAGTTTGATTTCTTTGATCCTGAAGAGGATTGTAGAGAAAATGAGGAGTCCGTATGTGCAGGTTTACAGAAACAGGGTACAGGTATTAGTGTTGATAACTTTAGAAAAGAGATTAGGAATTTTAACACAGTTTCTTCAGAGAAACCAAAATGTGTTTGTATATGTTGTCAACACACTCACTACAAAAGCCAAACTTACAATGTAGTTGTATTCTCAAAAACTGAACAGGAGAACAAAGATAAGTGGCAAGAATGTGCTGTTTATTTGTAGAGGAACTGTTTGAGTTGTCCACACGGCAAAATAAATGTAAATACTGCTGCAATAAGTTAGAGGAAAACAAAATGCCAGCTAAAGCAGTATATAACAAGTTAGAATTAATATCTATTCTAGACTAATTGTGAGATTTAAATGTTTATGAATCAATTCTCATACAATGTGTACACCCATTTCAGACTATAGTTTGTTTGGAGCAAAAGACGGGAAAGCTGCCACCAACTGAGCTTCAGGAAGGCCTTAAAGGAAGAGTTGTATACTTACCTTTAGATTTCAAATAGAATATGAAACTGTTGGTGTATACAGAGATGTTCATGAACCACTTATCCAAAAGAAACCTCCGATCTTCCAACCTCGCACTGGCCGAAACCCCGCGCATCCACAGAGCCAGAGCAGGCGGAAGATCCTTCTCTCACATTGCAGCCAAGACCTGGAACGAGCTACCAGCAGACATCAGACGCGCCCCCTTCCTGAACACCTTCAGGAAGACCCTCTTGACCTGGCTCTTCGGCTAAACAGATCTGCGGACCCCCCCCCTCAGCGCCTTGAGACCCTCACGGGTGAGTAGCGCGCTTACAATTCCCTGATTGACTTATCATTCTAGTAAATGGTGTGTCTCAAACAATAAAACAATCTGGCTAGAGTTAGTGGTAAAGTAAAAAAGCAACATTATATCTGGTACAAAATAATATTTATTATAAAAATGTTGATGTTGTTCGAGATGCAACCTATATAGAGGCTGAAACAATACCATCAAGTGGACAGATTGAAAAAGTGGATTGATCTCGATCAATAGAAGTTTATGAACACGACAGCCTTCATCCCTGGCATTCTAAGGAAGTCATCAGTGATGCTATTGATCTCTTTCGAATGAAACAAACAAATGGAGCTCCCATGAGTGTGTGAGAGAAACGTTTAGAGGCTGTTTGGAGGAAATTATTTAATTGTTTTCGATGATCTACTTCAACTTGCCCCTGTCAAAGGACTGCCTGTTTTCAAAACACTTCTACATAATGAAACTCGGAATTCTTTGGGAAGTATTGAATATGTAAACATTTGGCTAAACCTCAAATACAAGGAACTACTGAGAAATATGTGTCAAGCAACCAACATGGAATATGGAAATATTCTGAAGGACATTATAGTAGAAGTCTTGACAAAGAAGGAGAAACGTACCCTAGAAAGTCGACTTATCAACAAACATTTCTCCTCTAAAAACACAGCAGCACAGCTAATGTTCGCTTTCATTGAAAAAGGCAAATCTATAATCTGTTTAATGCCTATACTTCAAGAGTGCTCCAATTTTGATGAACAATTACTAAAACTGGAGAAAGAATACATTTTAGAAGTTACAGCTATTGACAAAATGGAAAACCAGGGAGTAACACTACTGCGAAGTGGAAAGCTACAAGCAAAATTGTATTAATTGGAGAAATCTGTATCCAAGACTGCAGGATTTGAAAAGTGTTTACGCATATGCAAAAACTGTAGAGTAATTTTGCGTAGAAATTTAAGTGTTGAGGAAGGATTAGTAAATGGTGCTATGGGTAAAGTTATTGATTTAATTAATTTTCCAAATGGGGATGAGGTTGAATACTTAGCCATAAAATGTGATCAGATTGATGGAGTGAAGCAGATTGGCCGATGTTTAGTACGTTTTAAGCTTGTAAAAGACATATATCCGGCGACAGCTGTTCCCAGTGTCTCTAGCGTACGCTGTAACTATCCATATTAGTTTAAATAGAGTTGTGTTTGTATTACCAAACTGAGCCGTGCACGGAGGCAGAGTACCCCGTTTTGAATCCCTGATACAAGGAACGTGGCTTTTATACATAGGTAAGGTGAAAGGGCTGGGTAGTTGATATTGAGTTTTTATAGTATATTTTTTAAGTAGGGCTTAGTTTTCGAATTACAACATTTGAAAGAGAGACTTGCTCTCGTACTTGGTGCGCTTACATCCTATTTGGGCTGCACAGGAGTAGAATAGGCCACGTAGTTTATCACCTGTTTTGCAAGCACAGTAAATTTGGTATTTTCACGAGGTTATTGCAGTTATGGTGTATTATATTTCACCTCTTTGTATATCTGCTCTAGTTGCACCGTATGGAGGGAGAATCTGTCTTCCCTCCTTTGGACTTGAAAGCAAGATGACGATATTTTGAAAACCATTTTCTAATAAAAGGTACATTTCGGGAGGTTTACTTCTATGATATGACCCCAATGGAAGAAGAACATGCAATGTTAATTTTCTCGTGGTTTTTTTGTGTCCATGTAGATTGGCAGTATACATTTCTTGCCTTCTCTCAGCACACATTAGGAAGGTAATCTCTTCTAGAAAAGGTGCTGATACTCTATTTACAGAAGCGTGAGGAATTTTCTATCTCTCAACAAGGTAAAAGTTTAGGTAACATTTAGTAATATAACATTGGGACAAAAGGAAACAGTGAACCTTATTGTGCTCTTTCTTTTTCTTAGTCCATACAGTTGTGGATGGTGAGGATTTTATTTTGTGCCTCTCCAGTATATCTGTGTTTGGGAGTACGTTAATTATGAGGTAAAAATAATTTTTCCTTGTTTTTCTAGTTAACGAGTAAGCGGACTAGCTTAGACTGGTGATTGATGATAGACCTAGTGGGACATTCATGCCACTAGTGTGGAATGTTATCTCTATGTCTTAGAATGCGCTGGTGAAGCTTAATATAGCTTGCATTAAAAAGTGGATCTTGAGAGCTGAATGCTCCTTGATATTTAATTCTTGTATGAATGAATGTATGAGTGCAACATGTGCCTGGTTAAGGAATTGTTGTTTGTTTGTTTTTTTGGTTTAATGGTGTGGTTGATTGAGAGGTATCTGAGGGTGTGTACCTGTTGAGAGTGTTGTTGTGATCTTTTTTAATCAAATCAGTTCAAAATGGTTTTTTGAAATGTATACATATGTGTTCTATTTTTGTATTTCTTTAGAATTATTGAAATGAGGTGGGAAGAATTATTGCTTTCCTGAAGAAGGTGGGGGAGATATAAGATTGGACCCACCGAAACGCGTCGATGCTCTGTTTTAGAATACATCACGGATCAATGACTAATGCGACACTTCATAACTAATATTTGACAGGAATTTGCTGTTCTAAGTTGTGTGCATTTGAATTTTATTGTTTGTTTGACTATCAAGATGTCTTCCTGACTGGGAATTTTTTTTTCTTGCAGCTTTTTGTGTTCCACTTGCTGTTGTGGTTTTTTAACTGGAATGAATTTTTTGTGATCTGTTTTTAAACTGATTGATATATCTGAATATTAAATTTGTCTTTGAAATGTATGATTTTAAAAAAAAACCTTTGTAATTTTATATTATATGTATATACATTATTTTAATAAATTTTGGGAATAAGTGTGATATATATACATTTTTGCACTGATTTGATTTTTTCAGTTCATGTCATCTACGCCTCTGAGCATGGTGCACCCTGTTTGAGTGAGAAGTATTGGAGGTGTATGTAAAGAGTAGTGTTTATGTTTAAACATTTGCTCCTAAAGGGATTGCTTTCTGACTTTGGACTATCCATAAATCTCAAGGTTTAGGTGTAGACAAAGCTTTTATTAATATTGGTAGAACTGTGTTTAAGGAGGATATGGCATATGTTGCATTGTCTCTAGTAAGAATAATGTGCGGTTTGTTTTTGGTTGATTTTGATGACAGGAAAGTTAGTGCCGATGCAAGTTGAGTTAGAGATTACAATCGATTAAGGAGTGTGTACGCTCCTCATTTAGGGCAGTGTCCCATTTATGAAAAACTGACAATCTGTGCAAAGCAGAAGCTCACAAAAGAATATACAGATGTTGCTGAAAAGAAGGAGAAGAAGGACAACAAAGAAGATGTTAAGAAGAGAAAACTGGAGAATGAGGGCGAGATTGTAGGTTACCAGTTGTTAAATACTTCTGGTGTCAACTGCTATGCAAATGTTATTCTCAATGTGCTGTTTCATTTACTACATCTTATAAATGCAAAAGAACAGAAAACATAGAAGAGGTTATGTTCTGCACTTTGTACTTTGCAACAACGTTTAATTAATGATAGGACTATTATACATTATGCTTCAGGCATTCAAGATCTAGTAGATGAATGTAGTGGATGAGTACTATTTACTCAGAACACTCAACAAGATGCACAGGAATTTATAATGGTCCTGCTTGGAGTTTTAGAAGAAGAATAAATAAACATAGATGACTTATTTAGACTGAGCTACAAATGGAACCATGACTGCGAAGATTTCTCTTTTACGTCTACCACTGAAATAAATTCTGAGAGATTTCTGTACCTAACGTTACCGGATTTCAAAACTGCGCCTTTTGAGAAGATTGATTAAAATGGCTAACCAAAATATGCCCCGCCCAAATGGTAGATCAGATGTTATGTCTATGTTGTATATACAAAGAAGTGGAAAATACCTTACATTAATGCTGCAATGATGCAGAGCACATGGATCTAAATTGGAAACCGAAATTACAAACTTTAAAGCAGGACAAATATCAATTTCTGGAAGAACTTATACTATTATGGCTATCATATTTCATGAAGGACTTAATGTAACATCTGGACACTATACTGTTTAGCTTCTGTCGCAAACGGTCGTACTTGCACGTCCTTCTTGACTTTTTACCCTATACTGAGATCTTATTACCCCATTTTTTTAAACTACTGCTTGTTCTTAGCACACAGCGAATTTGCCGTTTTTACTGTGTTTTTTTTAAACCAGATGTACTGTATGAATTTGGAAATGCTTAACTTGTAATAGTATTTTAAAACTGCCTACTGTCTGATTAGCTGAAATCTTACCCGATTGCACTTTGCACTTTAGCTCGGGGTGGGAATAAGGAACGCAGAGGTTTGCCTCACTTCCGGGAGCACCGGAAACACCTAAGGGGAGGACAGCCGGTCAGCGGTCTAGATGCTGAACACCGGGGGCTCTAAAAGCACGGCCGCTGCGCGGCTGTGCGCAGCGGGTGCGTGCCAAAGGCAAGCCCGTCTGCGCCCGTCTTCGCCTGGACCAGGCCCAGGGCCAGTCACTATGCCGGTTTTCGTCACCACACTACATCTATTATTACCTACTCTGCAGAACAGTCAGTAGGTATTAACAATAGAAGTAAATGTAGTAGTAAACTCGGTTTAGGATCGTACTTGTCGGCGGTATCAACACACTGTCCAGATTGTAACTCTCAACTCCGTCCCGCATTGCCACAATGGAATAGAGCACATGCTATGCCTGTCACAACAGATAGTTTGCACCTTGATAAATGCACGTTCCCTATGTAAACATGCCTCTGAATTTGCTATGTTCATAGAATCTCATGGAGTGGACTTAGCTTTTATTACTGAGACCTGGGCAGACGAGGCCCAGAAAGCCAGAGCTTCTGTGACTCCTTGGCTACTTTTTTTTAGGAAAAAATGAAATCAATCTACAGTGGCTTTTTTGTTCTCCCATCTCTTTGTGCAACCGCCCAACTAGTTGAGCCGGTCACCTCTGACTCAACTGAAGAAGCCAAGGCAATAACCCCAAAATGCAGGAAGCTTCCAGAACTAGAATACTTTCCATCACTAACAGTTGAGCAGGTCATTAAACTACTACTATCTACTAAATCGGGATCTCCTCTGGACCCCTGCCCCCCAAAGATCTTTCACCTCTTATCAGGAACAATTTCTCCTCAGCTTGCCCTCATTTTTAATCAAATGTTCGCTTCAGGAATGTTTCCTATTAAATGGAAACTAGCATCAGTTCTTCCCCTTCTAAAAAAAGCCAACTTGGAAGGGACAGATTCTAATAGTTACCGGCCAATCTCCAGACTACTACTACCAGCTAAAATAGTGGAGGCAGCCATGAACACAGCGCTATCTGAATATATTGAGACAAATGCTTTCCTGGATGCCACCCAGTTTGGTTTCCGGAAACACCACAGCATGGAACTGGCACTAATATCTGCTTCGGAACAGATCAGGCAGACAGTCGATGCAGGGGGTAGCACAGCACTGGTGCTGCTTGATCTTTCCGCTGCATTTGACACCGTTCATCACACAAAACTACTGGAATGTCTTGAGAGGATAGGCATCAAAGGGAAAGCCCTATCTCTGCTCAGATCTTTTCTGTCTGACCAGAAACAATTTGTTGCGCTTTCGGAACTCAAGTCACAGAACTTTACACTTCCTTGCGGGGTCCCTCAGGGCTCATCATTGAGCCCCACCCTTTTTAACGTTTATGTGGCCCCATTGGCACAGCTGGTTAGATCACTGGGTTTCTCAGCAATATCCTATGCTGATGACACCCAAATTGTGGTATCGGTTACAGGGACACGATCAGATACGGCAGCTCAGTTCTACACTTGCCTCCGTCAAGTCAGAGACTGGATGGCAACCAACTGATTGAAGTTGAACTCCAACAAAATTGAGGTGCTGCTCTTCGGTAGCCACACCTCCTTTTGGTCCCCTACTCTTTGGCCATCGGAGTTGGGCTCTCTGCCCACCCCCTCAAATAAAGTAAAAAAACTAGGCGTCACCTTCGACTCAAAGCTCACATTTGAAGGTCATGTGAACCAGGTTACCTCAGCTTCTTTCTATATGTTAAAATTACTGAGGAAGATTCTTCCGTTCATTCCTGCTGAGTTACGCAAGCTGGTGATTACAGCCTTGGTCCTATCCAGTGGTACAATAAGATAATGTCACAGTGGAACACATTCAAGACATGTACAACAAGGCAAAGAATTAATCTAAAGTATTTAATCAAAGTCAAGCACCACCATAAAGTCTTTCCACCAATGGATGTGATTTTATTTCATCACCACATTGAAATGAATCAAGATATGTGGTTTTATTTCATCACCACATTGAAATGAATCAAGGTATAAAGTACAAGACAATTCATACTTAGATATTTCGAAAAACAGGTGCACACAGGGTAAAGTGATAGGTGCATGGGGGATTGTGAGAAAGGACAGTAGTGCGCATATATACATCAACAAGTCAATAAACAAACTATCCAGACAGATTCCTGCCAGATACATTGAATGTCAAATCATAACATAATTACAGATAAACATTCTCTGTCATATATGTTTGACAATGAAGTAACGAAGTGTCGACTGAGCCCAGCTTTTTATCTCGCAGCCAGAAGAGATCTCGCTGTTTTTACTGGTAATTCAACCCAAATTAATATGACCTATTGATACGTCTCTTTAACTGATGCACCACCCCACTAACTTCATCCTATTGCCCATAGGTGCCCCCTTCCCTACTTTTACCTTGGTCCTGATGAAGACCCCACCCCGAATGCACAAAGCTAGCGGTCCCGTTTAGGGGTCGAAATGTCGACACTTCCTTACTTCATCGTCACACAGGCGTCGTCGGTGAGACCAGGGTCATGGTGCGACATTGCGGTGGTGCCCTCTGCGGTGCCTTCAGGACAGGGAGTCGGCAGCGGCGTCGGGTTGCTTTTTCTTCTGTTGCAGCACAAAACACACAGTCCCCAGTGCTGAGGGCAGAAGAACTTGAAGTTTTTGCTGTTCCTGAGACTTCTTGAACAGGGGGCAAGCTCTACCTCAAGCCCTTGGAGAAACTCACAAAAGTGGATTGCAGAAAGTCCAGTCCAGTCCTTTTACTGCCCAAGACAGAAGCAGCCACTGCAGGCCAACACAGCAAAGTACACAGCAAAGTGGTAGTTCCTCCTCACAGCTTCTCCAGCTCTTCTTCCTGGCAGTCTTCTTGGTCCAAAAGAGTTCTAAATTCAGGGGTCTGGGCCCCAATACTTATATCCCAAAATCCTTTGATCTCTTAGGCAGAGAGTGTCTGTGCCCAGCCAGAACCAGTTCTGCCTTCTCTGGTGTGACTTTCTGGCAGGAGGTGGAGACGGCATTGTCAGAGGCAGACCAGGCCCTTTGAGGTGCAAGGAAATCTCCTCCCCCTTCCCCATTTGCAGCCCAGGTCTAATCAGCCCTTTCCTGACCCACCTAGACTATCTGGAGCCACTCCTGCTCCCCAGCCTTCTGTCATCCAAAACCCAGACAGGCAATCCACATTCCAGCAGAGGCACATGGGATGACTGAGCAAGAAAATACCTACTGTCTAAAAGTGGTATTTTCAAGCACAGAATGTAAAAATCACCTTCACTAAAAGATGCATCTTTAGATTCTGAATTCAGGCATACTAAACTTTATTTTCCTACCTAGTTCCCAGGGCCAGTTATGTTTATAAGATGTTATAAACAAACTTCCCATTCTGTCCTATGGGGAATAGGTAGCCTTGCAATAGTGAAAAATGAAATTGGCAGTAATTCACTATCAGGACATGACACACACACCAGGGCATGTCCTACCTTTCACATACACTGCACCCTGCCCACAGGGGTACCATGGGCCTACCTTAGGGGTGACGCACAAGTAAGAAAAGTGAAGGTCAGGGCCTGGCAAGTGGGTGTACTTGCCAAGTCGACATGGCAGTACCAGACTGCGCACAGGCTCTGCAATGGCAGGCCAGAATAACATTTATGGGCTGTTTGTGTGGGTGGCACAATCCAGTGCTGCAGCCCACCAACAGCATTTGATTTACAGGCCCTGGCACACGCAGTGCACTTTACTAGGGACTAACACATAAATCAAATAGGCCAATCATGGAAACACCAATCCGTAACACATTTTACCACAGGAGCACTTGCACTTTACCACTGATCAGCAGTGAGAAAAGTGCGCAGAAACACTAAGCCAGCACAAACAGAGTCAAAACCGGGAGGTCAGAAAGCAAAAACTCAGGGGAAACACGCCAAAAGATGCCAAGTCTAACACTCGTGGAGAGGGTTTTCATGTATAAAGAGCACTTGATAGAGTTTGCCACTAGATTCTTTTCCCAGGAAGTGATGGTGAAAAACTCATATGAAATTGATTGTTGATTTGCTGTGGCAACTGATCCTCACTGCCATCAAATGGCATTTTATTTACAAATGGTATAGAAAGCAACACAATTAAATTTAGAATAAGGAAAGAACAGGTTGTGAATTTGTTTAACTCTGTTTGTAATTTTTCCCCCCTCTGTTGAAAAATGAATAATTATACAATACCTTGATTAAGGTAAACAACTACAAAACCTGAAAACAGTAAAAAAGGGGAAAGATACCCATTAGTAAAATTTGAAATACTGTTACAGCTTAGGAAATGTCTACTGTTTTGTTTGAAATATGAATGGTAGAGTCTAATAGAGACAATAATATAGACAGACACACACTGATAAACCCATGCATACACCCAGCCAATCAGCCAATCATGCATCCACTCACTCACCAATACAGTCAATAACAGACCAAGACACTTACAGATATATTTAAAACTACATACACTCACTTTCCCACATGGATACTGACACATCCACTCACTCACTCACTCACTCATATAGGTACTAACACAGGCATTTACTCATTCATACAGCCGCTGACACACTCATTTTCTCATTCCTACAGAGTCTCATGTGCCCACTCACTCACTCATGCAATGTCATTCATCTACTCAGTCACCCATATGATCACTAACACACCCAGTTACTCTGTCATGTAAGCAATGGCACATTGGATCACTGTCCCATAAAGCTACAAACACATCCACTCATATATCCACACAGCCTCTTACACACACTTACTCACCTATACACCACTAATGCACTCACTCACTCACTTATACTACCACTCACACACCCTCTCACTTACCCATACAGATACTTACACAGTGATATAGAAACTCAGAGACTGACTCACTCATACAGCCAGTCACACACCCTGACACTAACTCATACAACTATTTGCACACAGCTACTAACTCATTCAACCATTGACACACACAGCTATACACATACACATTCACCCATAAATACAGCCAATCATGCACCCAGTCACTCACCCATTGAGCTACTCATGCACCCTCTTAACCATACAGATACTCACACAGATACTCACACAGTCACTCACTCATACAACCACTTACATGGTCAGTCACTCACTATACATACACTCAGACACTTACTAATACACTTATGTAGCTACTCACACACCCACTCACTCACCCATACAAGTAATCACACACCAACTACCTCACCCATTTAACCACTCATCTCCTCACTCACCCATACTGCCACTCACATACTCAGTCACTCACCCATATAGAACTCATACACCCACTCACTCACTCATGTGGCCAATCACATACCTTTCCACTTACACAGCCACTTACACAGCCACTCACTCACATATACATCCAATCACACACACCCTTACTCACCCACACAGTCACTCACACATCCAGTCAGTCACCTATACAACTACTGGCAAACCCACTCACTAGTCACTAATACACCCACCCACTCACTCACTGATACAGTCACTGATACACCCACTCACTCAGTACAGGCAATTACACAGGCACTCATACAGCTAGTCATGTACTCACTCATTCACCCAAACAGGTAATCATGCACCCACTCAATCACCCATATACCACTCATGTACTCATTGACTCACCCATACTGCTACTGACATACCTACTCACTCACTCATACTCTACTCATGTAGCCTCTCAGTCACTCACGCAGATACTCATGCAGCCACTCATTCATCTAAATACCACTTATGCACCCACTCACTCACTTACCCATACAACCACTGACACACCCATTCACTCATCCATAGTCTACTAATGCATCCACTTGCTCACTCATACAGCTATGCACACACCAACTCACACACCCATACATCCACTCACACACACACTGACTCACCCATGGAGCCACTCACACACCCAATCAAACAGCCATGCAGACACACACCGACTCATACACCCATATACCAACTCACACATGCATTCACTCACCCATACATACACTTACAGAAGCACTCACAGACCCATACAACCACTGATACATGGACTCACTAACCCATATGGGTACTCACATACCCATTCACTCACCCATCCAGCTACTCACACACCCACTCACTCACAAATACAGCCACTCACACACACACACACACACACTCATTCAACCATACAGTTACTCACACACCTAGTCAATCATCTATACACGAACTCACACACCGACACACAGAACAAGGCATATTCACACTGTTACAAACATACATATAACAAACATACAATTATTCTTTCTTAAAGCATATTTAGTAAGTCTAACAAGAACTGTTGTTTTTTTCTTTTTTTAAAAACTTTTAAAAGTTTTTTTTGTATTTTCTAACAATTTTGGGTATTTTTGGTGTTTTTCTCTTTTTAATTTCTTGACAGAAAAGTTCAAAACATAGTGCTTTTTAAACAAAAGCACAACACTTGCACCAGCAACTGGCAAAAACAATACAAAACTAACACTTATAAGTGTTGATACTGGCAATTAGAGCAGGGATAGACTGCTACCCCATACTCAAATTGCCCTACACTTCAGACAAAACTGTTCAACACCTGCGAGCTCTGGAACACTGACTGCAAGATCTGATGAAAGTGTAGGAGCAGATGAGGTGCCCGGTTGTGCTTGCTGGCTGGTCTCCCTCTCTGTCTCTGTTCTTGCAAGACATGTGGAATGCATTGTTCTTAGGTGCTTCATAGTACTACTGGTACCACAGGGGTACTTGTTTTCAGACCCTCTAGAGAGAGTCTTATTGCAGATTGTGAAAGTCACTTACCTTGCATTTACATTTTTTTCTCCAGGTGGAATGGAGAAAAACGTCCCCACAATACTTTCTTCCTTCGTTGTCACAGGCTCATCTTCCTGAGAGGAGTGGCCATGGTCCTCTGGAGTCTGAGGAGCACCAGATGCCATCTTTGTTAACCAAAAATACGCAGTAAAACACCCAAAAAAAACACACAATTCTTAGGAAGAATGCAAAGTTGTGAAATAACACACACACCCAAAAGATGGAGAAAAGGGTTGGGACCTTCCTGTATTAATGATACAAAGGTATTCAACCTATCAAATCCATTTGTTTCTGTGTCACATGGGATTTGTAATGCCGTCGTGCTCATGTTGTGGTGACATCGCGACTCCGGAAAATGTGTAAAACGACCTTTTAAAATGATTTTTCTCTACAATTATAGTACTTTTACTTGTAAATCTCTTATCTTAAAACCATTAAAGTGTTTATATATGTGTTTTATTCCACCCAAAACTATGCCAGAGTTGTGATCCTTCGTGATTCCGGAAATGCGTGACGGTTTTGGTCACGACAGTGTCGTGACTCCAGAAAATGTATTAAAGCGACCTTTAAAATGTTTTTCCTTTATTATACTTCTTTTATTACTCTATTTGTAAACCACTTACCTTAAACAAAACCTTTAAAGTGTCTATATATCTGTTTCAGTACTGCCAAAATCCTGCCGGAGTCGCGACTCCCCCGCAACGGGTCAGTGACTCCCAAATTAAAAAAATATATATAATAATAATAATAATAATATAAGCAAGATATTACTGTAGACACCTCACAAAAATACTAGTGAATATTAGAAAGTCACACAAAAAAACCAAAGGTTACAGGGACGTTATAGCTAGGAAATAGAATTTAAAGAAACAAATGAATATTAGGAAATAAAATTTAAAAAACCTAAGAAATTCACTGAAAACCACAAAAGGTTACAGGGATGTTATAGTTAGGAAATAGAATGAAAAAACCTCCGAAATTCATAAAAAAAAGTTACAGGGGCATTATAATTAGCAAATAACATTTAAAAATCCTTTGAAATTCACTGGAAAAACCAAAGGTTACAGGGATGTTATAGTTAGGGAATAGAATTAAAAACCTTAGAAATTCACACACACACACACACACACACATATATATATATATATATATATATATATATATATATATATATATATATGTATATATATATATATATATTATCTACTGGCGGTCGCCAGTAGATAGTTATAGTTAAAACCTATTATCCATAGGAAATCCGCGACATTCTATTTGAAATAACGTTGGCGCCGGTTAACGAATCTTCGCGAAAGTTTCCAACTTGTTGGGGCGCTCCGGTCCGCTCCTATCCTGAAAGTCTCGGGGTGATACGTCAAGCGGGGGCCGAGAAAAAGGGGGTCCCAAAACGTGTTTTCCCCATTCATTTTTCCATAGGAACCTTTAGTCGCAGCTACAGCCCGAACTGCTGAACGGAATTACACCAAATTTGGCAAAGAGGTAGCCCTTGGTTCAGTGTCATGCCTTTTGCTTAAATGGTGTAAATCCGTTCAGTAGTTCCTGAGAAAATCAAAAGTAAAGTCACATATATATCTGGGCGGAGCCTAACCACACATGTCATCGTGAGATCTGATTGGCTGTCAGCACTTCATCCTGGAATTTCTGGCAGCCATCTTGGGACCAATATAAATGATAGTACCTCATTGAAATGCATTGTAGTGAATAGAAGATTTTGAGGGTCACCAAAAGGAGAACTATAAAGGGTGATAACAGGCTTTAGTTACATTAGAATTTATTTGTTGACGGTACCATACTAATTTTAGGAATTGTGGTGTATTCCAAGGTGATTTTACCATGTGAAAAACCTTCTGCTGGGATATCATGAATCATGTTTGAGAGAACACTATTTTCTCATGCTTGTCCCATGGAGGTTTGGAAGGTGCTCCAGAAGCTAAAATGAGAGCATATTTTCTGTAAATTCACATTATCTTTCTCACTCATGTGAGAATGAAGTCTGACATTCTCAGTAAAACATGTACATCCAACAAGGGCAGAGACTGTCAGTTGATTCCTTTGTGTTCTACTGCAGCTTCCCAGAGTGTTCTAAAGAACAACTAGAGTGCTAACAGCCTTACTTATGACAAAAGTATGGCACACCTGAAGCCATCTTGATTGGAATAAACTGGTAACACTTAAAACATTTAATTTAAAAAGGAACAAAATGATGGGGTTCATTTTGTCATAGAAATTATGGTTAGTGCTGTAGAAAGAAAAATTAGGACATGTTTCAAGTGTGATCTCAAATATCTTCCTGTTATATTTCAACAGGAGCAGCCTGCCAGTTGATGCCTTTGTGTTCTACTGCAGCTTCCCAGAGTGTTCTAAAGAACAACTAGAGTGCTAACAGCCTTACTTATGACAAAAGTATGGCACACCTGAAGCCATCTTGATTGGAATAAACTGGTAACACTTAAAACATTTAATTTAAAAAGGAACAAAATGATGGGGTTCATTTTGTCATAGAAATTATGGTTAGTGCTGTAGAAAGAAAAATTAGGACATATTTCAAGTGTGATCTCAAATATCTTCCTGTTATATTTCAACAGGAGCAGCCTGCCAGTTGATGCCTTTGTGTTCTACTGCAGCTTCCCAGAGTGTTCTAAAGAACAACTAGAGCGCTAACAGCCTTACTTATGACAAAAGTATGGCACACCTGAAGCCATCTTGATTGGAATAAACCGGTAACACTTAAAACATTTAATTTAAAAAGGAACAAAATGAGGGGTTCTTTTTTTAAATAGAAATTATGGTTAGTGCTGCAGAAAGAAAAATTAGGGCATGTTTTAAGTGAGATCTCAAATCCTCTTCTATTTTATTAGAAAATTTTGACATGCAGACTGAAACAATCACTTTCAATACCAGCAGCAGACTACCAGTTAACTCCCTGGTGAGCAGTAGCTTTACTCCAGTGATCTAATGAGCAACTAGAGTGCTAACATTCTGAATTTATGGCAGATGTGAGACACATCTGAATGCCTTCTTGATGGAATCAAAGTAAAAACTGAAAGCATTTCCTACTGAGGAGACTGCAGTAAATGAAGAAATTAGGAAACTTCATAACAAAGAAGTCTTCCAAGATGGCCACCAGTGAAAAAAGAGCCCAAATGTAGCACAAATATTACCCAGATGTAGCCCACATATAGCCCAATGACAAAAGTGTGCAAAACACTTTTTATTTTTAGTTTTTTTGAAGTTTTATGTAGTGCAGACTGGTCAGGTATTGGAGCATTGCATCTTAAAACATGACCCCCTACACTACAAAAACACCACTGCACTACCTTAAACCCTAAAACACTACCCCCAGCACGACCCCCTACACTACACAAGCACCACTGCACTATCCTAAACCCTAAAACACTACCCCCAGCACGACCCCCTACACTACCCAAACACCACTGCACTAACCTAAATCCTAAAACACTACCACCAGCACGACCCCCTACACTACCCAAACACCACTGCACTACCCTAAAACATGACCCCCTACACTACACAAACACCACTGCACTACCCTAAAACACTACCCCCAGCACGACCCCCTACACTACACAAGCACCACTGCACTACCCTAAACCCTAAAACACTATCCCCAGCACGACCCCCTACACTACACAAACACCACTGCACTACCCTAAACCCTAAAACACTACCCCAGCACGACCCCCTACACTACCCAAACACCACTGCACTAACCTAAATCCTAAAACACTACCCCCAGCATGACCCCCTACACTACCCAAACACCACTGCACTACCCTAAAACATGACCCACTACACTACACAAACACCACTGCACTACCCTAAACCCTAAAACACTACCCCCAGCACGACCCCCTACACTACACAAGCACCACTGCACTACCCTAAACCCTAAAACACTACCCCCAGCACGACCCCCTACACTACACAAACACCACTGCACTACCCTAAACCCTAAAACACTACCCCCAGCACGACCCTCTACACTACCCAAACACCACTGCACTAACCTAAATCCTAAAACACTACCCCCAGCATGACCCCCTACACTACCCAAACACCACTGCACTACCCTAAAACATGACCCCCTACACTACACAAACACCACTGCACTACCCTAAACCCTAAAACACTACCCCCAGCACGACCCCTACACTACACAAGCACCACTGCACTACCCTAAACCCTAAAACACTACCCCCAGCACGACCCCCTACACTGCCCGAACACCACTGCACTGCCCTAAACCCTGAAACACCACCCCCTTCACGACCCCCTACACTGCCCGAACACCACTGCACTGCCCTAAACCCTGAAACATCACCCCCAGCACAACCGCCTACACTGCCTGAGCACCATTGCTCTGCCCTAAACCCTGAAACACCAGCCCCAGCACGACCCCCTACACTGCCCGAACACCACTGCACTGCCCTAAACCTTGAAACACCAGCCCCAGCACGACCCCCTACACTGCCCGAACACCACTGCACTGCCCTAAACCCTGAAACACCAGCCCCAGCAAGACCCCCTACACTGCCCGAACACCACTGCATTGCCCTAGACTCTGAAACACCAGCCCCAGCAAGACCCCCTACACTGCCCGAACACCACTGCACTGCCCTAAACCCTGAAACACCAGCCCCAGCACGACCCCCTACACTGCCCGAACACCACTGCACTGCCCTAAACCCTGAAACACCAGCCCCAGCACCACCCCCTACACTGCCCGAACACCACTGCACTGCCCTAAACCCTGAAACACCAGCCCCAGCACCACCCCCTACACTGCCCGAACACCACTGCACTGCCCTAAACCCTGAAACACCAGCCCCAGCACCACCCCCTACAATGCCCGAACACCACTGTACTGCCCTAAACCCTGAAACACCACCCCCTGCACCGCCCCTACACTGCCCGAACACCACTGCACTGCCCTAAACCCTGAAACACCACCCCCTGCACGACCCCCTACACTGCCCGAACACCACTGCACTGCCCTAAACCCTGAAACACCACCCCCTGCACCACCCCCTACACTGCCCGAACACCACTGCACTGCCCTAAACCCTGAAACACCACCCCCAGCATGACCCCCTTTACTGCTCGAACACCACTGCACTGCCCCAAACCCTGAAACACCACCCCAGCATGACCCCCTACACTGCCCGAACACCACTGCCCTAAACCCTAAAACACCACCCCTGCACGACCCCCTACACTGCCCGAACACCACTGCACTAAACCCTGAAACACCACCCCCTGCACGACCCCCTACACTGCCTGAACACCACTGCACTGCCCTAAACCCTGAAACACCACCCCCAGCACGACCCCCTACACTGCCCGAACACCACTGCACTACCCTAAACCCTAAAACACCACCCCCAGCACGACCCCCTACACTGCCCGAACACCACTGCACTGCCCTAAACCCTAGAACACTACCCCCAGCATGACCCCCTACACTACCCGAACACCACTGCACTACCCTAAACCCTAAAATACTCCCCGCAGCACGACCCCCTACACTACCCGAACACGACTGCACTGCCCTAAACCCTAAAACACTCCCCCAGCACGACCCCCTACACTACCCGAACACCACTGCACTGTCCTAAACCCTAAAACACTCCCCCAGCACGACCCCCTACACTACCCAAACACCACTGCACTACCCTAAACCCTAAAACACTAACCCCAGCACGACCCCCTACACTACCCAAACACCACTGTACTACCCTAAACCCTAAAACACTCCCCCCAGGACGACTCCCTACACTACACAAACACCACTGCACTACCCTAAACCCTAAATCTACCCCCAGCATGACCCCCTACACTACACAAACACCACTGCACTACCCTAAACCCTAAATCTACCCCCAGCATGACCCCCTACACTACACAAACACCACTGCACTACCCTAAACCCTAAATCTAACCCCAGCATGACCCCCTACACTACACAAACACCACTGCACTACCCTAAACCCTAAAACACTACCCCCAGCACGACCCTCTCCACTCCCTAAACACAACTGCACAATTTGTTACAGGCGTTGCAACGCAGGCCTGTGGTGCTTACTCGAAGTACCTGGTGGGCTGGTTGGGCCCCAGGGACTCTCAGGATTCAAGGTGACCTAATCCCCCAACTTAAAACGCGCCACGGGGCGCGTTTGCACAGTGGTGAAGGGAGGGGCGGGGCCTCAGGTGACATGTGCGCAAACACGCCCTGTGGTGCGTTTTAAGTTGGGGAGTTAATTCCCTTTGAATCCTGGGGGCCAACTAGCCCACCAGGTACCTTCAGTAAGCACAACAGAGTTGCGTTGCAGAGAGGTGAAAAAGGTGCGTGGCCTCGGAACGCCTCTCTGCAACTCAGCTCTGTGGTCCTAACTGTAGGTACCTGGGGGCTAGTTGGGCCCCAGGGACCCTCAGGATTCAAGGGGACTTAATCCCGCAACTTAAAACGCGCCATGGGGCGCGTTTGCACACATGTCACCTCAGGCCCCCTCCCTTCACCACTGTGCAAACGCGCACTGGCTCTGGTTAGTCAGAGTCAGTTACCACCAGTACCCGTCTGAAAAAGTTGTGGGCACAGGATGATTTTGCAACAAGGCCTCTTTCTGCTCCTCTGTTGGTTCTTTCTGCACATCTTTTGCTTCTTTCTGTGCGTTTTTTCTTCTTTCTTCACATGTCCTACCTCTGTTGGCATAGTTAGAAACTAGCATTTAAAAAACCTTTGAAATTCACTTAAAAATCATAGGTTTCAGGCACGTTATAGTTAGAAATTAGCATTTAAAAAACCTTTGAAATTCACTGAAAAAACCATAGGTTTCAGGCACGTTATAGTTAGAAATTAGCATTTAAAAAACCTTTGAAATTCACTGAAAAAACCATAGGTTTCAGGCACGTTATAGTTAGAAATTAGCATTTAAAAAACCTTTGAAATTCACTGAAAAAACCATAGGTTTCAGACACGTTATAGTTAGAAATTAGCATTTAAAAAACCTTTGAAATTCACTGAAAAAACCATAGGTTTTAGGGACAGTTATAGTTAGTTGGACATTGCACTCGTACAAAACCCGTGAAATTCCCCTGTTATAGTTAGTTCAGCTAACTATAACTCGCGCCCCGCAATGCACTGCTGATGACGTCACATATTACATCACTCATGACATGGTCAGTGACATCACTGATGACATCACTGATGACATCATCCATGTGATAATTTCATGCATCTTCTCACACCCTAATATAACTTTTGATACACCCACTCTAAATTACAGACTGCCATTCTCAAAACCATAGACACTCCAACACCAAAAACTACATACCCACTCACTGATTCTTAGGTCTACACACACATCCACTCACTCACCTGTACAGTCACTCATACTTACAGTCACTCAGTACAGGACTATCATATGCACTCATACACCTATATAAACACTCACACACCGCCACTCATCCATAGAGGTACTCACACACCTAGTCAGTCATGCAAAAAATTAATCACACACCCATTTACTCACCTATACAGTTATACACACACCAGCTCACTTACTCATACAAATACTAGCACATTCTTACGCTCTTATACAATAACTGATACAAGCACACACGCATCCATACAGCCACTCTCACAATAACACACTCTCACTTATAGCCATTTAAATACTCTAACACACATATATACTGCCTTTTACATATGTAGTTACTTGCACATGTACCACTGAGATATACATTCACTCACTAACACACCCATACACACACACACCCACCCAAGCAGTCCATCACAGATGCACTCTTGAAATCATGCACCCAGTGAATCACCCACTCACACATCTATGTATAGAGTCACACACACCCCACCCACACAAACACTCAGGCAGCCATACAGATACTCAGAGAACCAATCAATAACCCATATAGACACTCATGTAGCTATTCGCAAATCCATGCATCCACTTACACACCAACAAACAGACGGATGCAGACATTCACACAGTTTAGTCACTAACCCATGCATTCAGTAAGATACGTTTAATCACTCACTTGTAGAGTCAGTCACTCACGTACTAAATCATCCATTCAGACACTTATACACCCACTCATTCTTCAATACGCCTTTCCCTATATATATTAAACATATTTAAACTTTACAGAAACACACAGTCACTGGATGATGTCATCAGTGATGTCATCAGTGATGTCATTTGAGATGTCATCAGTGATGTCATCAGTGATGTCACTGACCATGTCATGAGTGATGTAATATGTGACGTCATCAGCAGTGCATTGCGGGGCGCGAGTTATAGTTAGCTGAACTAACTATAACAGGGGAATTTCACGGGTTTTGTACGAGTGCAATGTCCAACTAACTATAACTGTCCCTAAAACCTATGGTTTTTTCAGTGAATTTCAAAGGTTTTTTAAATGCTAATTTCTAACTATAACGTGTCTGAAACCTATGGTTTTTTCAGTGAATTTCAAAGGTTTTTAAATGCTAATTTCTAACTATAACGTGCCTGAAACCTATGGTTTTTTCAGTGAATATATATATATATATATATATATATATATATATATATATATATATATATATATATATATTATCTACTGGCGGTCGCCAGTAGATAGTTATAGTTACAACCTATTATCCATAGGAAATCCGCGACATTCTATTTGAAATAACTCTCTTGCCGGTTGACGTATCTTCGCGAAATTTTCAAACTTCGTGGGGCGCTCCGGTCCGCTCCTACCCTGAAAGTCTCGGGGTGATACGTCAAGCGGGGGCCGAGAAAAAGGGGGTCCCAAAACGCGTTTTCCCCATGCATTTTCCCATAGGAAACTTTAGACACGGCTACAGCCCGAACTGCTGAACGGAATTACACCAAATTTGGCAAAGAGGTAGTTCTTGGTTCAGAAAGAACCCTTTTGTTAAATGGTGTAAATCCGTTCAGTAGTTGCTGAGAAAATCAAAAGTAAAAGTACATATATTTCTATGGGCACGGAGGATTCGCGCACCCTGAGCGCACCCTGCGCGCACCGTCCCGATCACGAGCTGCATGTTAATTGGCTGTCAGCTGGCTGTCAACATTCCGTTTCAGGAAATGTTGGCAGCCATTTGTCCCTCGGTAGAACCGAGGGACAGAAACAAGTGCGCAAAGCGCACAAAGGGGGCAGGGTAGAAACACCCTGACCCCCTAGGTTTGCTCAGGGGGTCCCACAAGGGACTTTTTAAAAATCGGCAGGATGCGCTTAGGGTGCGCGAATCCTGCCGAAAAAAAAAAAATCGAAGCGCGGTCTCCCGCGCTCGATGTTAATTGGCCCCGGGTGGCCCAAGTCCCGGGGGCATGGTGGGGGATAATTTAATGTGTGGGGGCCTCAAGGCCCCCCAAGCCCCGGGGACCGCCACCCCCGGGGCCTTTTTAAAAAATGGTGCGGGAGGGCTCTGAGCCTCCCGCAGCCCCGGGGACCACCACCTCCCCGGGGCTTTTTTATAAAAAATTATTAAACCTGTGTGGGGGGCTCCAGCCCCCACACGCCCCGGGACCACCACCTCCCGGGGCACTAAACATTTTAATATGGGGGTCCGTTACGGACCCCAGAGCCCGGGGACCACCACCTCCCGGGGCTGTGTACTGAATGGGAGGGGGCCGCGCGGCCCCCTCCTGGAGCCCTTGATGGCCCTGGGGACCACCACCCCCAGGGCCGGCTCCTGCAGTGTCCCGGGGTGCCTACCCCCGGGACACTGCTGTTTGCAATGACAGGACGGGAGCCTCGCGGCTCCCGTCCTGTCATTGCAAACTGCTTGGATATTGGAAGAGAGAGCAGGAAACCTGCTCTCTCTTCCAATATCCAGCCGATTGCTTTACACATGGGGAGCAGCATGTTAGCTGCTCCCCATGTGTAAAAGCAATGCCGGCACCCTAGGGACGCGGGGAGCCGGCGGGACTGTGGGGGATTGGGGACCCCCACAGTCCCCAACGAGAGGCCAGGCCCCGGGGGATGGGGTCCCCGGGGCAAGTAGTGGCCCGGGAGGGGGCCACGCGGCCCCCTCCAAAAAAATAAATTAAATTTTTTAAAAAAACGGAATGGCCGGCCCCGGGGGATGGGGTCCCCTTGGCCTTAAATGGCCAGAGGAGGGGGCCACGCAGCCCCCTCCAAAGAATATAAATAAAAACGAGGCCATGCCCCGGGGGATGGGGTCCCCGGGGCCAATACAGGCCCAGGGAAGGGGGCCACGCGGCCCTCTTCCCGTTTTTTTTTAAATTACAAATTAAAAAAGGGAGTAAGGCCCTGGGGGATGGGGTCCCCAGGGCATAAAAACAGGAAAAAGGAAGGGGGGCCACACAGCCCCCTTCAGGGGACAAAAATATATATATTTTTTTTTAAAACGATCGGCCCGCAGGCCCCGCCCCTTCCTTCACCACTCTGCAAACGCGCCCCTGGCGCGTTTGCAGAGGGGCGAATTACCCCTTGAATACTGGGGGTCCCTGAGGGCCAACTAGCCCACCAGGAACCTCCAGTATGCGCCAGGGCTGCGTTGCAGAGAGGTGTAGAGAGGCCACACCCCTTTTTACACCTCTCTGCAACGCAGCTCTGTGGCGCTTTTGGAGGTATATGGTGGGCTAGTTGGACTCCGGGGACCCTCAGGATTCAAGGGGACTTAATCCCCAACTTAAAACGCGCCACGGGCGCGTTTGCACAGTGGTGAAGGGAGGGGCGGGGCTTCAGGTGACATGTGTGCAAACAGGCCCCGTGGCGCGTTTTAAGATGGGGAATTAAATCCCTTCAATCCTGAGGGTCTCTGGGGCCAACTAGCCCAACAGGTACATCCAGAAAGCGCCACAGAGCTGCGTTGCAGAGAGGTGTAAAAGGGGTGTGGCCTCTCTACACGTCTCTGCAACGCAGCCCCTGGCGCATATTGGAGGTTCCTGGTGGTCTAGTTGGCCCCTAGGGACCCTCAGGATTCAAGGGAACTTAATCCCCCAACTTAAAACGCGCCACGGGGCGCGTTTGCAAAGATGTCACCTCAGGCCCCGCCCCCTCCCTTCACCATTGTGCAAATATTCCTCTAAAATCAGCCGAAATAGGAATTCCGATTTACTCACCTGTTATAAGGAGAGACCTCAGTGCTGTATCTTTCAGCCCAGTACTGGTCCTGAAAAGTAATTTTAACCGTACTTACCGGTAACTTGAATTTCCTTCATAGGCTAACATTGACTGGTTTCACTTGGAAATTCTTCTAAGTGTGGAGTTTTGGAACTTTAAAATATTCCTCTAAAATCAGCCGAAATACGAATTCCGATTTACTCACCTGTTATCAGGAGAGACCTCAGTGCTGCATCTTTCAGCCCAGTACTGATCCTCAAAAGTAATTTTAACCGTACTTACCGGTAATTTGAATTTCCTTCATAGGCTAACATTGACTGGTTTCACTTGGAAATTCTTCTAAGTGTGGAGTTTTGGAACTTTAAAATATTCCTCTAAAATCAGCCGAAATACGAATTCCGATTTACTCACCTGTTATCAGGAGAGACCTCAGTGCTGCATCTTTCAGCCCAGTACTGATCCTGAAAAGTAATTTTAACCGTACTTACCGGTAACTTGAATTTCCTTCATAGGCTAACATTGACTGGTTTCACTTGGAAATTCTTCTAAGTGTGGAGTTTTGGAACTTTAAAATATTCCTCTAAAATCAGCCGAAATACGAATTCCGATTTACTCACCTGTTATCAGGAGAGACCTCAGTGCTGCATCTTTCAGCCCAGTACTGATCCTGAAAAGTAATTTTAACCGTACTTACCGGTAACTTGAATTTCCTTCATGGCTAACATTGACTGGTTTCACTTGGAAATTCTTCTAAGTGTTGATTTTTGAAACATACAAATATTCCTCTAAAATCAGCCGAAATCCGAATTCTGATTTACTCACCTGTTATCAGGAGAGACCTCAGTGCTGCATCTTTCAGCCCAGTACTGGTCCTGAAAAGTAATTTTAACCGTACTTACCAGTAACTTGAATTTCCTTCCATAGGCTAACATTGACTGGTTTCACTTGGAAATTCTTGTGTGTGGAGTTTTGGAACTTTAAAATATTCCTCTAAAATCAGCCGAAATACGAATTCCGATTTACTCACCTGTTATCAGGAGAGACCTCAGTGCTGCATGTTTCAGCCCAGTACTGATCCTCAAAAGTAATTTTAACCGTACTTACCGGTAACTTGAATTTCCTTCATAGGCTAACATTGACTGGTTTTCAGCAAAAAGTTTCAAAGTGTTGATTTTCACAAACTACAAATATTCCTTAAAAATCGCCTGTATGACTTAAACGCATTCTTTCAACTGTTTACAGGAGATGCACCAGTGCTGGATCCAGGATCCAACACTGAGTAAGAAAAAGTAACGATAACAGTTTTTACCTGCTAAGTGAATTTCCTTCCATAGGATAACATTGGTGATTCTATGAGAAAAAGTTTCAAAGTGTCAACTTTTAAAATACAATAATATTCCTTAAAAATCACGACTGTAACCAAAACGCTTTTACTCAACTGTTTACAGGAGATGTACCAGGACTGAATCTAGGATCCAGTCCTGTGGTTACAAAAGTAATCCATAAAGTAACTAATTGCATTTAACTAGAAATTCACATTGAGCTGAATGTTGCATTGTGTTTGAAAATGTGTTGCCCATTGCAACAACTGTAACTACTCTACTTAAAAGTCTATTGCCTATCTGCAAAGTATTTAAACTAAAGTAATTCATTCTGAGAAAGTATTTTTTGTAATGTAATGTATAATGTAATTACAATGTAATTTGACAAATAAAATATGTAAAAAAAATTGTTTCTAAAAATGTAGTAAATCAGTATGAAAAAAATTAATATAACAATTAATACATTTAAAAATTTTCATTTACAAAACCTTTGAAATTCACTGAAAAAACCGTAGGTTTCAGGCACGTTATAGTTAGAAATTAGCATTTAAAAAACCTTTGAAATTCACTGAAAAAACCATAGGTTTCAGACACGTTATAGTTACAAATTAGCATTTAAAAAACCTTTGAAATTCACTGAAAAAACCATAGGTTTCAGACACGTTATAGTTACAAATTAGCATTTAAAAAACCTTTGAAATTCACTGAAAAAACCATAGGTTTTAGGGACAGTTATAGTTACTTGGACATTGCACTCGTACAAAACCCGTGAAATTCCCCGTTATAGTTAGTTCAGCTAACTATAACTCGCGCCCCGCAATGCACTGCTGATGACGTCACATATTACATCACTCATGACATGGTCAGTGACATCACTGATGACATCACTGATGACATCTCAAATGACATCACTGATGACATCATCCACGTGATAATCTGATGCACCTCCTCACACCCTAATATAACCTTTGATACACCCACTCTAAATTACAGACTGCCATTCGCAAAACCATAGACACTCCAACACCAATAACTACATACCCACTCACTGATTCTTAGGTCTACACACACACATCCACTCACTCACCCGTACAGTCACTCATACTTACGGTCACTCAGTACAGGACTATCATATGCACTCTTACTCCTATATAGACACTCAAACAACGCCACTCATCCTTAGAGATACTCACACACCTAGTCAGTCATGCAAATAATTAAACACACTGCCATTTACTCACCTATACAGTTATACACACACCAGCTCACTTACTCATACAAATAGTAGCACATTGTTACGCTCTTATACAATCACTGATACAAGCACACAATCATCCATACAGCCACTATCACAATCACTCACTCTTGCTTATAGCTATTTATATACTCCAACACACATATATACTGCCTTTCACATATGTAGTTACTCACACATGTACCACTGGGACATACATTCACTCACTAACACACTCTTACACACACTTACCCACCCATACAGTCTATCACAGATGCACTCTTGAAACCATCCACCCAGTGAATCACCCACTCACACATCTATGCACAGAGTTGCACACACCCCTCCCACACAAACACTCAGGCACCCATACAGATACTCAGACAAGCATTCAATAACTCATATAGAAAATCATTTAGCTATTCACAAACACATGCAGCCACTTACATAGCAACAGACAGACGGATACAGACATACACCCAGTTTAGTCACTAACCCATGCATTCGGTAAGATACGTTAAATCACTCACTTATAGAGTCAGTCACGCACCTACTAAATCATCCATACAGACACTTACACACCCACTCATTCTTCAATACGTCTTTTCCTATATATTTTAAAAATATTTAAACTTTACAGAAACACACAGTCACTGGATGATGTCATCAGTGATGTCATTTGAGATGTCATCAGTGATGTCATCAGTGATGTCACTGACCATGTCATGAGTGATGTAATATGTGACGTCATCAGCAGTGCATTGTGGGGCGCGAGTTATAGTTAGCTGAACTAACTATAACGGGGAATTTCACGGGTTTTGTACGAGTGCAATGTCCAAGTAACTATAATTGTCCCTAAAACCTATGGTTTTTTCAGTGAATTTCAAAGGTTTTTTAAATGCTAATTTGTAACTATAACGTGTCTGAAACCTATGGTTTTTTCAGTGAATTTCAAAGGTTTTTTAAATGCTAATTTGTAACTATAACGTGTCTGAAACCTATGGTTTTTTCAGTGAATATATATATATACATGAACAGTTTGTCATCGATGCCTTTCCTCCTCCTCTCGACGTCGGTGCCAGCAGCGGTAATGACACCCGCTAAAATTATCACACAAAGAAATATCCGGGAAGTCCTGAATAAATCAAGCAGCACACCACAAGGACAGCACAAGAGTTTATTGTGCATACAACGACGCGTTTCGGTGAAGCCTTTTTCTATGTGTGATATATATATATACATATATATATGTACACACACACATATATACATGCACATATATACATATCTATACATATATATGTGTATATATACACATATATATGTTTACGATCTCCAAGCTTCCATGCAGCAAGCACTTCACAGCACCATGAAGAAGAGTTTGATAGGTAATTTCTTCCTTTTTCAAATTTTTATTTAACCACCATTTGTGCAGAAAACATGGACGGTCTACGCATTTCAGTGCTGTGCCTTCAACTGGACCATAGAGTCCGGCTGTCTAGATCGCCATTTTAAAGTGACTAGCGCTCATTTAAGTCCCTCATTCATTTTTACCATTTGTGCAAATACTAGACTGCTAACCCACTTGATATTGTAGTGGCGTTTTACATCCGCCATTTTCCACATATCATTAACTGTAAAGTACATTAATGATCATTTTAAATCTTTAAGATGTATCATGACAGAAAGTGCAAATGCATAATTTTCAAAAAGTGCTGGTGCAATAAGTGCATTAAGAAGGAAATTGTGCAAGTCGTTTAAAAACCATAGTTCTAAACAATTTTATGAAAACAGAAGGAGAGGGTTATCTGGGATAGGAGCAATGATTTAAATTTCTATTGGTTTTCCTAGAATCTTTAAAATTCATGCAAACAATTCATACAATTTCATCAATAAAATCATTGAGAACTTAATCATTAAAAATCTATAAAAAGTTATATATATCTTCAATGTTAAAATTCCAATGATAAAACTATATGTAAAGTACTAAGTTGTATGATAAAATTGCAGATTCAATTTAAACAATATGGAGCCAAGGTAAAGTTCATAGCCGATAATTAAATATCCATGTATAGAGAACTCAATCATTTAGATCTTATTATATAGGATGTATTCACTATTTCCATGTGTGACTGAATGAGACATTATAAAGTATACTTCTCATCTTAAGCAGTTTTGTTAGTCATACATTCGATTTTTTGCTCTTATTCAAAATTTGGTTCTCTAAAGTTGGATAAAAAGATTATTTACATTATCAAAACATGTTTCAAGTCCCCATGACAATTGTCCAAATAGATTTATGCATGAATAAAAAGTTCTGCATTAGCCCCTCCTCCATTTTCATTGAACTACAGGATTTTCTCTTTCATGGGGATTCTCTCTCATTGTTCAATTCCCTAGTTTGTCCCTGTAGAGGGAGTTTTCAGATCAATTAGAAGTTCTTCAGAAGACATCATTACCAGCTTCAACGTTGCCATCATTGTAGATGTATGTGGAGCTCTGCATCCAAATTATGGCCAAAGGGTTTCTCAGTTCCTATGGCTAAGATGTACCGAGATTCCATTTTCCTCAATTCCATTATTCTGTTACCTCCTCGATTTTTTTAGGCACAATTTTGATGCCAAAGTATTTTAGATCTCGATCATTACTAGAGTGGTGTTCAGAAAAATGTTTAGATATGGGATAGGAGAAGTCTTTATTTTTGATGGCTCGTAGATGCTGGAGTATTCTAAGCTTTAATTTATTGATCGTACTCCCAACGTATTGTTTTTTACAGGGGCATTCCAGTTATAGACCACATACTTGAATTCGCATGTGATATGGTCAATGATATTTTCAATTTTACCATTCTGTAATTTGAATGTTGATGTGTTCTGACCATATTCACATGCCTTGCATTTTGGACACCTCCAAAATCCCGGGGTGTTTAACCAAGTTGTTTTTCTCAGTTTGATTTCAAAGTGGCTGTGCGTAAGAATATCCCCTAAGGAAGCTGTTTTTCTATAAGTCATACTAGGACGTGATGGTAATTTTTTCCTCAATGTTTCGTCCAGCATGAGGACATTCCAGTTCTTTTTTACAATCTTTTTCAGTTCTTGGTTGTCATTGTTAAAATCCACGATCAGTGGATTTATAGCTTCCTCTTCATCTTCTCTTGTCTGGTCTTCCTGTTGTGATATCAATAGCATTTCCCTTGATTTCAAGTTGACCTTCATTCTAGCTATTTTAATTACTTCTAGTGGGTAGCCTCTTTCCAGAAAGCGAGCACACATCTCAGCGAGTTGTTGTTCAACATCACTCGGTTCTAAGCAATTTCTCTTTACCCGCAACATTTGTCCATAAGGTATACTCCACTTCAGATGTTGCGGATGCACACTGTTGGCATGGAGTATACTGTTGCAGGCAATCGGTTTCCGGTGTATTCTGCTGCAGATTCTCTTGTTCTTGATGAATACTTCCACATCTAAGAATATTACGCTATTTCTACTAGTTGTAGACGTGAAAGTTAGATTAAAATTATTTCTATTCAGTGATTTGATTAAGGTTTCCAGATCCTGTTGTTCTCCTTCCCAAACCACGAACAGGTCATCGATAAATCTAGCCCAAAATCTAATGTTAGATTTGTAACTGCTAGCCAATACATCTGTCTCCCAAGCTCCCATGAGTAAGTTTGCATATGTTATGTTATGTTAGATATATTTGTATAGCGCATGGCTGCCCCAACACCGGGGTGTCCCAGCGCTGGCGGACGGGTGGCCAAGGAGGTGAAGCTAGACAGATGAAAAGACAGCCAGGTATAATCTGTTTCTAAATGCCCAAGGATCATGTGCGCACCATGCGCACACACCGTGAAGCTAGATGGATGAAAACAGCCAGGTTTTGATCTGTTTTCTAAATGCCCAATGATCTTGTGTGCTGCGCGCCACGAGTGGAATGGAGTTCCAAATGGCCGGGGCCAAGGCCCTAAAAGAGCGCCCCCCAGCTCTGCTCCTACGCACCCGGGGAGTGCAGGCCAGATGCAGGTCTGCGGAGCGCAGTGCTCGCGTTGGAACATATAGTGTACAGAGCCCCTGCAGTATCTGGGCACCCTGGCCGTGTAAGATCTTATGGGTGGTGCAGAGAGTTTTGAACTGAATTCTCTGTTCAATAGGCAGCCAGTGTAGACGGCGCAAGAGATGGGAGGTATGACAGTGCTTAGGGAGGGCAAAAAGAATGCGGGCAGCCGCATTCTGTGCCCTTTGAAGTCTCTTAGTGACAGTTTTATTTTTGCAATAGTCAAGACGTGACAGAACCGCTGATTGAATAATCACCCCCACCAAAAAAAAAAAGAATGGGGGAAAAATGTGTGTGAAAAAACACACACACACACACACACACACATATATATGGTGGCATTTACCTGATGTAATAAACGTGAAAATGAACGTGGTGATGATGATGATGATGGGTGGGTGGAGGGGCGGGTGGGTGTATGTCTTCTGAAGAAACCACACCTTTTTTGTGTAGTGAAGGTGGTTCCGGGGGGGGGCCACCCCCCCCCCCTCTTTTTCACACACACACACACTCACACACACTGTGTGTGTCTGTCTGCACACACACACACACACTGTCTCTCTTCTTATATATATATACACACACATATATACATCTGTGTATACTCCTTCTGTGCATGGTGGTGGCACCTGTTGGTGGGGGGGGGGGGGGGGGGGGGGGGGGGGGGGG